>BCLH01003293.1:8792-24061 GCA_001602315.1 Zoysia pacifica
GCCCAGACGCGCAACGCGCCCCTGCCCAAGCGCTCTCGCGCGGGGAAGCCAGGCCAGGCGCTCGACCATGCAGCCAGGCGGCCGACGAGGTGGTGCATCGCCAAAGGGCGGCTGTCGGCAGCAAAACTTAAAATGAGCAGCACAAAAATGATCATCGCGACGAGAGGAACTCGAAGGTGCAGTCGCTGGCCCAGAGATGCTCACCGTAACATGGCCGACGGCGACGAGTGGCTCCGGCGACGGTGTGCTCCTCCAAAACTTGCCGAAACTCCCGACAACTTGCACCCACAGCTTTACTGAGTCGCGGAGAAGGCTGGCACAGAGGTTGTCGTCGAGAAAGACGGCCGGAGGTGAGACCGGCGAGGGGTGCGAAGGCACGTGACGGCCCGAAGTTCCCGTCAAAAGTCCTGCCCAAAGGTCCATGAAATCGATCGATTAAAGGGGTCTAGTAGATGATTCGCTGAGAGAGGAGGTCGAAACCAAGAGGAATCGAGATGAGCTCACCTTTGTTCGCGGATTTGGAGGAAATTCGGCCGGCGTTCCAAATGTCGAATATTTGGGAAAAGTTGGAAATCCAAGCAGTCCAGTGCTAGGGAGGAGGGGGTGAGAGCATGGGGAACTCTAGTGGGCTCTGGCGCAGCTCCTCGACGAGGGGAAAGAGGCTGGGGCGGCTCGGCGGGGCGCTCCACGGCGGCGTTCGAAGGAGATGGAAGCGGCGTTCGTGAGAGAGAAAGAGAGAGAAAAGAGGTCGGTCGGGGAGGAGGTGCTGGCTTTATCCAGAGAGGGGCGGCGTCTCAAAACGACGAGCGGCGGGCGGCGGCCAGGTAAGCAGCTGTGTGGCGCGAGTGCGCGCTTGCTGCCGCGGCGTGCTGCCAGCTGGGGAAGAAAAGCGGTGGAGCCGCTGACAGGTGGGCCCCGTTCTCTTTTCTATTTTTTCCTGATTTTTCCGATGATTTTCTGTGCTGCACTGTTTTTCTCTGAAAACAAACCTTCCCGAGCTCTAAAAATCTTTGAAATTTTGCAGAGTGATAGAAAATTTTGAAAGGAATTTTTATTTATTTTGGGCCCAAGTTCAAATTCTAAATAAATTTTATTCTATAGAATTTTGAAAACAGGTAATCATTTCAAGAGAAATGATTTATTTGAGCCATTTAACTTTTGAATAACCTTTTACAAAATTTTCAAAAATTCAATTCTTTGCAAGACCATTCAAGAGAGCATTTTTCTTCACAATATTTCTTTTAAAAATTTTGAACTCATATTTGAAATTTGAATTCCAAATGAAATTTGGAAATTTGGTTTGAATCATTTTAAATTGTTTTAGAGCTCGGTTCTACATTTCCAAACTTGAACAACTTGCATCTTTATTCAAAAGTGGAATTTTACACAACCTTAACCATCTTTCGAAAAGTTGAGGCATCCTGAACTGTAAAAGCACTGAACTTTCAACATTAGCTTGCTGCCCTTGACGAAGAGCTTCTATCCCATCTCCCCTGCTTCATCCTGCATTGAGCTGCTTCGGCAGCCTGGAGCTGGCACTGACCAGTGGGTGAACATTTCGCTTCAGGGTTGGTACGTCACGCACATCGGGGACTATTCCCGCGGCCGGCACGCTTTCACTTGAAACGAACGGCAGCCGGGCTCGGTGGCGCGCACAGGGAAATAAAACCTCCCTTTCGTCGTACCCACCGCTGAAAATCTGGTGTGGAGCGCGCAAGAAACGGGTGGGGTGAGGAGGTCGTTTGCCCATTCCAATCTTTCGTGGTGTCGTGCTACCAAGTAGTACCTCACTGCGCTGGGTAACCAACTGATTAAACAACACGAGGCCAGGCGAGGCAGAGAGATGGAGACGAGGCTAGCGGCCCATCGAGCAGCGGTGGTCGGAGTTCAGAACCGGAAGAGCGCCGGGGCTCGTTGTTTGCTCGGACCAGAAGATCGCATTACGGTGCATTCTAGAGAGGTAGGGAAACTCCGGTTATGATGTCGGTCCTGGAGATAGTAGAAACTTGCACTCCACGACTATCGATCCACCGTTGCCTGCTGGGTGTCAATGCAATGATCGGTGTTGTGAAAGCAAATTGCATTCCAGTCTGCCAGATCGCGCAAATCAAAAGTTGGGAGTCACTAGCTTGCACCCAATGGCACCTGGGAAAATCTGCGTCCGCCGCGCCAGAGTGCTAACATTGGTCGATGCGGAGCTGCGCGCATTACGTACGAAAACTGGATCGCCGGACGCACTCTTCCAGCGATTTTCTCGCGGTGACCTGTGCCGTGTCCGTGCAACGTAGAGGATGTGCAGACGTCTCGCCGGTGTACTTGTACCCCGCACGGCGGCTCGAATCTGATCTGATGAGGTATTTGAGCACGAGAGGCAAGGCAAGGACGTGAGAAGGGAGGAGCGGACTGCGGAGCCCCACGAAGAGAGAGACCCCTGGGCCCTGGCCGTGAGGAATCGAAGAGTGCGGTGGATCCTCCGGCAAGCAGTTTGGACGGGCTGCCAAGCCAGGCCACGCAACAGGACAGCGCCTTCTGTTGGCCGACGTTGATCGATCCAGAACCAGAAAGCGCGCGGTCGTCGTCGCCTCCTCCGTTCGATACCGGCCGTCGCGCGACATGCGCTGTAGGCTTCGAGTGGGGACTGGGGACGGAGGCTTCGCAGCTTTTTCGTCGTGATCGCGGGCCGCGCGCGTGGTGCGCGGGATGCCACGGGAGGCAAATCATGGGCTGATTGGGCTCCCTGAACACGGGAGGCTTCAGATGATTTGCGTCGGCTTTCTTTTGGTCACAGTCGATATTTATCTCTTTTTTTTCACTGGGATCCGTCTGAGAAAATTTCCAAAAAAAAAAACTTCGGACTCATTACGATTTACCCCTGCAAGAATTTTCATCAGTCGAGGCTGCCAAGAATTAATATGAAAATAATAGAACCTGCAGGTTATAGGATGCAGGTGTATACCTAAAAGCCATAACTGAACTTTACCAATCGTCTCGTCCCCCTTTTTTCATGGTTTACTGCTGGTGCCCACACAACATCAGATGGCCTTTTTACATGTAAAAAAATACTTCTCCACTGGCTGTAATGAATACAGATGTCATTTTCGTCACCAGTGGATCACAAAAACTGTTCCGGAATCAAATAATTGAGACGACGAAATCTTCTTACCCTTTTTCTCCCGGATTGGTTGGGGGAGGTGATGGGGAAACATTTCCGTAGGTGGGAGATAATGAGAGCATCACACTCGCATCAGGTTTTCCTCCAATGAGGCAGGAACTTATACTGGCCCTACTCTCACACAAGACATCAGCAAGCGGACATCAGCTAGCTAGAAGTGGGTAGAAGTGTTAATAGGTGCACCTAAAATTAACCTATGAATTTTTTTGTTAAAAAATGAACTAATTTTTTAAAAGTGGAGAAGATTTTAAAAAGTTAGTTCATTTTGTTTAATTATAGAGGTTTGTAGAGTAACTTAATTGTCTTTAGTTTTCGCTTCTACTGATGGGTTTGTTTTACAGCAGACATATAATCAACTAAGTATATGGTAACACAATACTCCTGGTGGCTAAAATTCAACAGTCCCATGTTTTTGTTCTAGAGCTGCATGATAGGGTATCATCATACTGTGTGTCTGCTCAAAAACAAATGCCAAATAGAATGTGAAAGCTCGGTGAACCTGAAGGCCGTGCCAGTTTTCTTCGGGTATACTGTTCATCCACAGTCAAGCCTCCTTTGAAAAACAAAAATTTCGTAGAAATCTCATAAAAATTAATTTAATTTAAAAAAAATTGTAAAAAAAAAAAATCCCTGCCATCGAACCAACCAGAACTAACTGTTTCCCGGACATGCAGTTACTGTTAAATCGCACCTGCCCTGATGATTAATGCCTGTGGGTGCTTTGGCCTGTAGCGCTGGCTACGAGCCGCTGAATCTTCCAGATACGCATCGCATCGCCCGACCGATCGGCCCCCATACACTTGGACCGCTTCCACTTGCGTGGAGTTGATAGCTCATAAGGCAGTAGTACTAGCCGAGACAAGCATGCATGATCCGTTCATCAGCGTCGCCGTCCTACTGTGCCGTCCCGGCCGTCCGGCGAGCTGCAGCCGGAACCACCGCCACCGTCCGAATGGGGCTGGGGCTGGGGCTGCAGCAGGGAACGGCTGGCCGGCTGATTTGATCTATGGACTGGACTCATGCATGGCGCGAGATCGATCGATCTGATCTGGTGAGCTGATGAGGTCCCAGGCTATCAGCTGATCGAATGAAGCTGCGCGGCAAGCGAGAGACAGTGACAGCTGAGAGCGGATCGCACGCACTTATTATTGGCCGGCAGCGTGGTGCCCATGCTACCACCCGGAACAACCAATCAGGCGCCGAATAAATAAGTAACCCGGCTCGCAGGCGCCGAGCCAAAAGAAAAGATAGAAGTAGAACCCCCTGTACACCTGTCGAGTACTCGGTCGTGCGAGCGTATGCGACAGGCCGTCGTAGAGTATACTCTACACAACAAGCAGAGCTAGTAGCTATAGGCGCCGTATTTATCCTGCTGCGAATGCAGCCGCGGTTAGTTGACTTTGGAGGTCGAGGCGTGCATGTGCGCTTCTTGTTGCGGGCAGCGGTGTCTGGATTTGAAAGGAATCATCTAGCTGGTCGAGATTTAATTGGATCCGACTGCCGTTTAGAGTAGAAAGGGAAAGCATCGCTGCATTGGGGTTGGAAGTGGATACTGGACCACGCTGATGCATGCTAATCCTTTCAGTACTAGCTACTCGTTTGGAGTAGACACAGGATCATGAGAAAGGTTTCTGGCATTGTGCCATCGTTTTGAAATTCATGCTTAAATTTGAGCTAACCAGTGGCACGAATGGAAAAAGTAACATAATATATGTGTAGCATTTGTTGCTAACTGCACATGGCAACAAATTGCCACATTCACTAAGAAGTCCTGGAGCAGTATCTCACTCGCAGAAATCAGTTAAATTTCATAGAACATACTCATTTTGTTCACAATTATAAATCATTCTAGCTCTAAGGCACGAGAATTAAAGAGAAGTGAAAAAATATGGTGCGCAAAAAATGAGGAGAAAAGAGACAGAGGTAGAGATTTATTAGAAACAGAGAAAGTGGGTTGAAAAGAGAAAAATGTGTATTGTAAAGTGAAAATAACATATATTGAGAAACAAAATTTGAATACTAGAATGACTAATAATTGTGAACAGAGCGAGTAGAAAACGGGAAATTCAAAGAGGCCCTAAACTAAAACATGCATCTACACTCACAGTGATCAAGAAGCACCCAAAATGAGAGTTGAGGCCACTGCTAGCTAATTTAGCCCATTTATTTGTTCTCTAGCTGATCGTGTCTTTCAGTGATAAATTTTTTTCCACACAAACTCTTCGTTCTTTAATTGATGTCGTCGTTGATTTTTAAACTCAACTTTGACTATTCATCTTATTTAAAATATTTTGATAAATTTCATATATTTTGATATAATTTGATTTATCATTTGAGCTATTTGAATTGTAACTTAAAATTTTACACATTCAAGCAAACTTTTTGAATAAAATAAATGGTCAAAGCTAAATTTAAAAGTCAATAACAATATCAAATTAAAGAACGAAGGGAGTACACGATACGGATTCTATTTAGATGCGCAGGCACACTGTCATGTTATCCCCGTCCTACCTTGACAAGAAGAGTTGCCTTCCTCATGCAGCCATGATACTCCAATGACGAGGGCTCAAATTTAGACAAAGAACATGTACTATAACCTCGTTGGTCCTTATAAAATTCGTTGTCTTGTGTTTTGCTCTCCTATCTCAATATACGAAAGCTGAGGCATAACTCTGAAATCTTATTGCGCCACGTCGACAGTTTTTTCACCATTGAATTCTAACGCGTTTGATCCAGCTGTCTCCGTAGCCCAGCCTAACCAGTGTGAACAATTACGAGGCTTCCGGACTCTTCATCTACTGCAGTAAATTCATCTACCGCAATATTAGTCATGTTTTAAATTCTACAAAAAGCAACGTTAAGGAGGAGTATATAAATGTTAAGGTACGTTAAAAAAATATTTTTTTATATAAATGTTAAGCACGATAGTATATTTAACATGACTAATAACAAAAAAAATATTTACATTCATCATTAACATGATAACATGTACAATTCTAACACTACATATATTATTTCACTTTTTGTAGGTTATCCTATCGTGCTCTTTTGCTATGAAGATGACCCAGCAGTCTTTTGATATAAATATGACCCAGGAGAAAGTTAACTCCATGCCTTATATTTTGCTGTATATATGCCTGAGTTTAAACTCAGAATAAAGTTAACTTTATGGTCTGTCTTTTGGTGATGCGTAATATTTTGCTATACATATGCCGAAGTTTAACCTCAGGACAAAGTTAACTCCATTCTCTGTCTTTTGGTGTAGCAATGACCCGTAGCAAACTCTATCGGTTATATTTTGGTTTGTACGTATTCGTAAATATATGCACAATGGCAAAATTAATTATGTGGCTTATCTTTTGCTATAAATATTCTTCAGTTTGACCTACATATTCTGTTACCTTTATTATTACATATAAGACTATAAGTTTTTTTACAATATATTAATCTCTTAAACTAATGTATAATTGAATAAATACATAGTGGATGAAACACATGGCGCGGCAACGCCGCGCCTCTGTTTCTAGTGGTGTCCTAAACAAGAACTATAAACCATAAATTATTGCTATTTGAGTAGATTAAATTACTGGTTCAGGGAGGTCTGACCAATCAGACGTCAACACGCTCCTCGCTTTGGGGGCTAAACGGGTCGTGATCTTTCCTCGAAGCACCCAAACTCATCTTTCCTAGGACAGCACAGCTGCGCGTCGTACAAGACCGGATAATTCACTGTATATTGTACTTTTGCGCTTTAGTATCAGGGGTTGTTTGCATGTGGCTTGCTAATTGTTAGTTTAGACTAATAATTAGTTGATTAATTATTAGTTCGTCGTCTATTTAGAGAAAGAACTAATTGTTAGTTCATTCTTCAATAAAATTTTTATTTTGCCTTTGACTAATTATTAGTCATGTATGTTTAGATTTATAACTATCTGTTAGACCGCTAATTGTATTTTTTGTTATGTATTTAAATTTTGTATAATTTTTTCCACATTTTCTCAAAATTACTTCTGGCATTTATTTAACACAAATAAATTATAATGTAATCAGAGCAACATAATGAATCAATTATTTGACCCAAATAGTTGAAAAAAATAGGTCAATCATCTATGGCTACAATAGAACTACTTAGACTACAGTGCGAAAATTCTTTCAAAATTTAATAAAACATCACAGAAAAGATTTAAAACAACAAAAAAAGAATTTTAATATTTATTTATACATATCGCTAGTTTCAATCAATGCCTTACACATGCAGGCCTTACATGCATTAGTCCGCCTATTAATCCGCCCTATTAATTCGTCTGTTTGAAAAAAATTGACTAATTTTTAGTCGATAAATAATTAATCAACCGAATCTAAATAGGCCTTACATGCAGCCATGTGCTGCATAAATTGCCGTTAGAATTGGAAATCAAAATAGGAAAGCCGAGAGCTAGGAAGCAGCCGGGTTGGTCTTTCCTAATCCAAGCCTAGCGACTTTAGAACTGGAACCAAATCAACAAGCTAAGATTTTGTATTACTGATCACCGCACAGCAATATACTCGATCCCTTAATTCGCAACACTGATGTCGTGTTAGTCTTGGCTGTGTATTTTGGACCACAATACCCCCACCGTCAATCGTGTGCTGTACGCTGCAGTACTCCACTTGGCAGAGACTGAATGCAAACAAGGACACTTGTACGAGCTTGTCAGGTGAACGGGGACGTATACCGTCGATCGCCCTCGTCATGCGACCAGAAATAGCAAAACTACCCGAGACGCGGGCATATTCCTTAAAAACCCAGCCTGATCACCAAAGCAGCTCGGCACCAAATTATACACCGGATCTGAGGCGTCGCGTTTCCACGTTGTACAACTCGACCAGGAACAAGTCCACCACCACCAGGTAGCCTGGAGTCCATCCGGGACCATGGCCAGGACCATGAGCTCTCAATTCGCAGCCGGACGGATCGGGGGAGAAAGATGAGACCCCGGGCACGAGCTTACGACGCAGACGTGACGATGCGTGGTCAAAAAACCAAGGGGGAAAGGCACGGGATTTGTGGCAGAAAATCGCACGCCGAGCCGAGTCCGAGGGACGGACGACAGGCGGACGCGCCACGTGCCGTGCCGAGAGGCCACCGGCCCCGGCGCGGCGCAGCTTTATTGCGCACCCGGCATATCGCTTCGGGAGATGACAGATGAGGCCCCCGATGTATCGATCAAGTTGCCCGACCGACCCATGCCCGATTTTAGAAAGAACCACCCGCGCCCGCGCCTCCCGTCCATCCGCATCCGCATCCGCATCCGCTCGCCTCGAGCTGGCCGGCGGCGCGCACAGCTAGCGCAGCGGCGCCGTACCGCGTATCAATGATCCGCACCCTGCGCACGGATCGGAAACCCTAGCTAGCCTGCCAGCCAGCCAGACCACAGCCGCACGGAATGTCCGGTTCACCGCGCGCGCGCCCATATATCAAGTGCCCCTCTCGCTCGCTTCCCTGGCCGCAAGCTCTCCCCGGCCGCGTCTCGCAGTCATCCTAGCAGCTGGGAACCGCGTCGCCTGGGCCAGCTGCGTGCGCTGATCGCGGCGGCCGTTGGGCCGAGGGGCATGGCGGACCGGTTGGACGCGGGGCCGGCGCGGTGACAGAAGAGAGTGAGCACACGGCCGTGCGCCACGGCACCGGAGGGGGTGTGCCGTCGGCGGCCGCGTGCTCACTGCTCTTGCTGTCACCACACTCACTCTTTCTTGTTCCTCTCCCGCTCCACCGCCGCATCTGCCGACGGTCGAAATCGCAACGACGACCACCGCTCGCGGCTGGCCGGCGCGCTGTTCCACAGCGTGATCGATCGATCTCCATCTCTGCGTCCCTCTAACTTGCCACTATCATTGTATGTTGTAGGAATTCTCGAGTTCATGAAGAAGTGATACAAATCGGTCACTCTGCCGAGTTTCAACTCGGGGGCGATTCGTACGTACGGCCGCGCCGCTGGATCTGAGCCTTCTGGCGCTCATGTCGGTAACTTCTTGCACGGATTCCAGGAGCCTTCGTTGTGATTTCCCTCTTTTCCTAGGGATAACGGCCGCCTTGGGAAGATAAGTTAAACTATCTACTGCTATTTTGAGTACATATTTTGATTGATTTTCGTTTCGATTGACAGGTAATCGACGGAAATGCAGCAATTTTGATCGGATTATGTGGAATTTTTTTACCAGATCTTTCGCTCTTTTCTCCTCCTATTATCTTCGATAGGATGTTTCTCCTGTTACGAGCATTCCATTTCCATGGATCGCCACACTCAATATTGGATTTCTCCTCTCAGAAAAAGCTAATGAAAAGAAGATGAAAGCTAGAACGAAGCAAATCTCGGTCTTAGATCTGCTTATTGCTTCACCTTGTCAGGTCAGTATTCCTTTTTTTTTTTGGAAAGAACAGTCAGTATTCCTATTAGCAGGAGCTATCTGCAGAGTCCTTTTGCTCATGTTTTTGCACGTGCTACTGTTGCGGTAGCAGTAATGGCGATAACATATTTTTTGTCTTCTGATAGCTCCAGAAACGAGCAAGGACTAGGTTGCTGTTCATGCACTGTTCCATTGGTGATGTCGGTTTTGAAAAATTTGCAGTTTCAATGAAAACCGGCCGGCGAGCCGGGTCCTCTACAGAGATTTATTTTTCGATTGAAAACTGAACCTATTAATATATTCGGGTCCTCTACAGAGATTTATTTTTCGATTGAAAAATAAACCTATTAATATATTCGATTGAAAACTGAATCTATTAATATATTAGATCAGACCAATTTCGTCGAAAACCAGTCAATTTTGACCGGTTTCATTTTGGGACTTGACTTATCCCTACAATGAAACACACCGTACCCATCGAAGAATTTTCTTCGCACCCATCGAAGAATTTTCTTCGCACTGTGAAGACGAACACAATTCCTTGTGATCTCTGCACCGGCCGACTCCCTAGAGATCTAGATCGACACGTAACTGACCACTTGTATCTTTCTCTGGAAAACATGCATGTACATGTCCATTATTTTAGAATGAAACGATTATTATTTCGTACATTTTTTGATAAGATTTTGCAAACACTGATGGATCATAGTATGGCGTTACATATAAGAAAGGTGAATGGAGACATAGACCCATATTATTACATGACTTAATGTAATCGTTATGTCCTCAGATCCAATGTCTCATTTGTGAATCTATCTGCAGATCTCAACTTAATTTGATTAATTAATTTAACTTTCCTTTCCTTTAAGAAATAACTTTCTAGTATCTTCCTTAGAATTACATTTTCATTTTGTTATAGTGATGTTCCGTACGTCTTGATGCACTAACATGATTCAGTTTCCAAGGGATAAACTTCCAACGTATACGAGTAATCCATAGTTTCTTGTTATGACCGATGAATTAGAGAACAGTGTCATATCATTTCCACTATCATGTAATACATGTAATAAATTTAAATTTAGATAGCATCACTGTGGGAATTAGCGCACAGATCAATTAAAATGAAGTGTCAAGAGAATATTGCCTGAGATATGGTGATATGCTGATGGTGGGGCTGTTGTCTTTCATGGGAAAACGGCTGCATCTATCAGTTAGATTGTGCCAAGATTAATTACATGGAGAAGTTGAAAAGCCGAGGAAAGGCCGGGTGACAAGGATGGACCTACGTTGTGGTTGATTGATAAAGGCATTGAGTGCTTGGAGGAGCATGATGATATAGGTGACTGAAATTTGCAGCATTTTGAATTTCAAGGTATAGTCAATTCTGTTCCTGAACTTCACAAATCATATTGTTGAACTATGGTTCAATTTCTCTAGCAAGATATCATTTTTACTTTATAATTGTTGGCCCCTTTTGTTTATTTTTTCTTAACCACAACTTCATATAACAATGGGATCATTTTTTTTCAGAATAATGAACATATTTAGCATGTTTAAATGTGCATTACAAATAATTTCACATGTCATCTGCTGAAAAAAAAAGATGGTAGGGGTTATCCTTGTGCAAAGAAAACTTCTCTTTTGTTTCTTTGATAGCATAAGTATGAAGACAACTAGCTTCTGTACCTTTGGTGCCCTGTAAATTTTGAACATGTGAATATACAAAGAATTTTCAGATCTTATTCGTTGAAATCTGTATCCAATACCTATCTAGGATGCTGTCTATTACCGTGCATGAAGAAATATGCATCTCCTTCACTATTGCGAGCTTCATGTACACTTCCATCCTTCTTTTTTCGATTGTTTCCCAAGTATATGCACAAATTTCTGATCTTTGGATGGTGTAAAAATGAAGATTTTGGGTTTATGAAAGTCATGAGTAGCTGTAAATTTAATATGATTGTAATTTTTTTATTCATTTTGACATTCTGTAATTTAATAGGCATATTCTAATGTACTGTACAGAATGAATCCAACTGGCGGCGGGTCTGAGGAGTGGTTTGATAATAATTGAAGTTTCGCTTGGAATGGTGTATACACACGCTAATTTCTAGTACCTTCTGCAGGTACTCCTACGAAGCAACATAAAGGAATAAAGGTTGCCTTGCCAAGCAGCTAATTGGTCCATGACACTAAAGATGACAGTTCATGCTGATCAGTGCTAATGCTAAGCTGAAAGCCTGAAACTATCTTTTGTGATGTCCATCTATAGCACTTGGATCAAGAGAGGTGTTGGTGTTCTGACCATTGGCATAATACGAAAATACGATCGTGGGGTCGTATGACTTCTTATTCGATATGAACTAGTCTACGAAAGACTTAAGAGGGTTTTTACCTAGTTCGAGCCACCTCGAACGGTGTAATACCTTACGTGTAAGGGATGGATTATCTCGATGATAAGAGTACAAGGAGTTGGATCCTCTCTTCGGGAGAGAGTCTGGTGTCTAGGTCGAGAGTGCTCGGTGCACGTATGAGTGGGGTTGCTCGCGCGTGAACGGATACGCGCGAGAGCTCTGGGCTTTTTTTATTCGTTGTTCTTCTTTTTCGTTATTTTTTCTATCGCTTCCAGTGCCTCTCTTATATAGGGCGGTTCGGAGTTATAAGATGGTGGGCCCTACGCGATCCTGTTGTCTCGCTGATAGGTGGGTCCTCTATTGTCGTAGCTATCATTCGCCTTGCTCATGCGCGGGCGTGGCCCGTCGCGTCGCACACAGCGGCGGGCACTGTAGTGCTTGTCCGGCACTGTAGTGTCAGCCACAGTGACAGCGACTTCAGCTGGAGTGTCGTCGTGGTGAAACCCGTTCCGTCCTGTTAGGGCAGTTGGCGGTTGGCCGCCGGAGTAAATATGTCATAATACCTTACCTACTCCCCAGGGGTCGATCCTCGGAGGTCGATTCTCGGAGGTCGGCATCTCTGTGTATCTTAACGCGGCTGACTTCTTTCATAGATCGTCGCTTTGGAGGTCGGACCGCGCTCTCGTGCGCCGTCGTCCGACCCCTAACTCAGGGTCTTACGCGTACGAGTACGGGCCGTCAAGTACCCGAGATACATAATCCCGATAGTAGCCCCCGAGCCTGGCCCCGTTTGCAACCTCTGGTTGAGGCGGCGCTGGGCTGGTCGTTCTCGAGGTCCGTTCTGATCCTACGGACGCGCGCGAGCGCACCCATAGGGCGTAGCCTCCGAGCTCTAGAGCGATTCGAAGGGTCGGTCGTGGGCTAAAGCGTTGTGCGGACCATCATTCGTCGATGATTGATCGTATGGATGCGCATGAGCGCGCTCTACGGGCCTTGCCCCCGAGCCCGGAGGCGATCCGGGGGGCTGGCCACGTGTTGTTCCGACTGTCGAGGTCGAGCCGAGGTCGCTCTCGCTCTTTTGTTTGGTAAGACGCTTAGGACGGGCCGGTTCGATGCGGTCCATGTCCATGATCAGCATCGCGCCTAGTCCAAGGCCATAATCAGCTTCCGAACGTTCGGATTGGCCAAGCGGCCTCGGCTTGTCGATTAACCGATCGTGAGAAGCTTCGTTAGCATGCTTCCCCTTATTCGGACTCACCGTGACGGTCACGGAAATCTGACGGCCTTCGCGCCTCCACGTGGAGGGCGATCGGACCGTTTGAGAATTTCAATCGTCGGTCGATCCAGGCGGTTATTTTGAATTCGAACGGACGGCATCGGGGACACGGCGGTTCGCGCACCCGCGTCACGTCATCTACCAGTCGTACTCTGGCAGCCGTCTTGTTGGAGTAACGTTGACGCCCTGGCCATAGGGATGCGGCGAGGTGTGGCCTGGGCCCGCTCATCAGTGGGTTAGGTGTGAACGGCTCGGGTGCGCATCGAGGCGTGAGCCCACAACCGCGCAGTTACCCCCACGATCGATCGTAGGCGGCGCAGTCACTGCGCGGGCAGTTTAAAAGGAGGGGTGCGGTAACTTCGCGTTTTCACCCAACCTCCTTGCTTCATCTTGAGCCTTCTGTCGCGCGCGAGAGCTCGCTCGCTCCGTCCTTTGCCTTAGCGCTGTTAGGTTCGGTGATCGTCATTGTTTTCGCCAGTGTTCCTCCCGCGTTCATCATCGCCACCGTTCTCGCAATGGCTGAGTGGGAGTCCTTGACCGTCGATGACGCCCTGCTCACGAGGTGGAGTGTCGTCGGGATGATCCCGCTGAAGGAGTCGGCCGGTTGGGTGGCCGGCTACGGCCACGTCGTGTCTTCGTCACCGCCAGAGAAGATCGTCAGCTTTCTGGCCTACCACGAGCGTGGGCTAGGGCTGTCGGTTTCGAGCTTCTTCCGAGGCGTCCTCAACCAATACGGCGCTCGGCTTCACCATTTTGCGCCGAACGGGGTCCTTCACGCCTCTGTTTTTGCGACGCTCTGCGAGGCGTACCTGGGCATCCGGCCCAGTCTTCTATTGTGGAGGTATTTCTTCCTCGCCAGTCTCCAGACGTCAAAGGAGACTGAGGTCGGTAAATGCGTCGGCGGCGTCAGCATCATGCTCTGGACCAGAGAGTCCTAGGAGTACATCGAGGTCGACTTGAAGACCTCGATGAAGGGCTGGAGGAAGTCCTGGTTCTACATCAATAACGCTGACCCCCAGCTCCAGCCCTTCGAGGACTTGGTGCCCGAGGCGTCCGGGTCTTGGAAGTCGAGGCTCTTAGCGCGCGAGGACGAGTCGATTCGGCCGCATCTAGAGGCGATCCGGCGCCTACGGGAGCAGGGGCTGACCGGGACGACGGTCTTCGGCGTCGCCATGCGGCGTCGGATCATGCCGCTGCGCCGCCGAGTGCACAGCATCGGAGAGTACGAGGGGCCAGACGACGAGGCCTGCGAGGTGCGCGGCCGGCCTTTCTCCGACAAAGACGTCCTCACTCGGACCTCGACGGTCTTCAAGGACGCTGAGGGCAGCCTCAACCGGGGGCCCCGTCCCCTCGACAGGGATCACCACCAGTTGGTAAGTGTGGAATCTTCGTGTCGTAGTAGTCATCGTCGCGTGAAGTTCACCGCTGGATGCTTTCAGGGTCCGCTGGGGGTCGCAGCAGCGACCGAGGCTGCAACTAGCTTCACTGCCGCGCAGCAGCGAAGAGCCGAGTCTAGTCCTGCGGCAGCGCCGAGGCCAAGGAGGACCACCAGGAGGCGGAAGGCGAAGTCCGGGTTCCTAGACTACTTCTCTAGCGGCTCGGGTCCCGCGGCTTCAGTTGCGAAGCCAGCGGCGGGGCATGGCGTGGCCGCTCTGGCGCAGGCGGCCGCAGTGGCAGCAGCTGAGGCTTCAGACCCCTTCGAGGATCTCAGCTCCTCGTCCGACGAGCAGGAGCAAGAGTAGTGGTCGGCGGCAAAGAGAGCGAGGGTCGACCCCTTGGAGGCGGTGGCCGTCAGTTTCGGAAGCCCGGTCGACTACCTGCCTCAGGCGACCGAGGTGACCACGGCGAAGACGGCCCAAGCAGCGACGGTCCTCGCTTCGCAGGAGAGCCTGCTCCCGCGACGCCCGATCATCCGGGTTCGTCGACGATCGGCAAGGTGAGCCTTCGGCGGCTCCATTAAACTTTTTGTTTTTTGGACTTTATTAACTGGGCTCCTTCGTAATCAGGGCTTCGACATCGGCGGGGCGCCAAGGGAGGCTGCCGCTCCGGCGCCGCCGGGGGGATTGACGGCCGACAGGTTGGT
>BCLH01003294.1:12892-26434 GCA_001602315.1 Zoysia pacifica
TCCCCAGCGCTGCGCCGCGCCCACCCGACCACTTTTCGTCGAGCGCCGTCGCCCGGAGCACCTTCCCGACGCCGTCGAACCTCGCCGCCAACCCCTCGTCGACGAGAACCACTCTCCGGCAAACCCCGACCGCATCCGACCCCTAGGTGAGCTACTCCTCGTCCCCCTCGTCAATTTGAGCCACTCCACGCTGAGATCTGAGCCCTGGTGAGCCTGGGCGAGCTTACCGGAGAACGTCGGCCATGGCGCCGCCGCGCCGGCCGGTCAGCCGAGCCGAGCCTCGGCCGTCCGATCTAAATCGGATGGACCGCGTTAACCTGCCCCTCTTTTTAAATCTCAACCGTCCGATCCAAATCCAAGCGCCCACAGTGAGCCACGTCACCAAATAATCTCATCCATCCAATCCAAATCTGACACTCCATATCGAGCCATGTCACCCGAATAATCAGAACCGTAAAATTTGAAATCAACAGCCTAGATTAATTTCTGAATTAGAATTAAAAATAAATTAAAATTTTTATTGCATCAGCATGACGTCAGCATATCTGATTAATTAAAATTAATTAGAGATTAGATTAATTAAATTCAAATTGAACAATAATTAAATAATTAATAAAATTAACAATCTAGAAAATAATTATAATAATTATTTAATAATTTATTTAATAATAATTAATTGCAGTAGTTATTTAATAATTAATTATACTAATTATTTAATAATTAATTATGACACTTTTACAGAAAAGCCCCTACACTTAATTTTAATTATAAATTAGTATCTGTCGAAATGACAAATTTACATTTTAGCCTCTGAACTTTTTGGTAATTACAATTTAGTCCTCCAATAATTTTGTAAATTACAGATTAGCCCTTGAACCTTATAAATGCCATAACTTTTATCCGTAACTCCGATTTTAGCAAATAATATATCAAAACGATCGTATCAAAATAATCTATGCATTCATGACATCACCATACTGATCTTGTCCTGTTTTGTTGCATTTGTTTGACTATTTGTGTTCTCGTGCGTTAAACGACTTCCTCCCGGAGCTGCAGTTCGTCGAAGACTTCCAGCAGCAAGACTTCGAGATCGTCGACTTTTACTCCCAATAGCAGCAAGGCAAGTTTCTTTAACCATCTTGTGCCTATTTTACTCCCAAGAGCAGCAAGGCAAGTTTCTTTAACCATCTTGTGCCTAATTTTTAAAATATCTATCTTGTAGATTTCATGCTTGTGTCAAATTGACTGTGTATCTATTAGTAGAAATTCTTAGTCTTTCATATTATGCTTTATTGCCTTAGTTTACTTTACTGTTGGGTAGATCACATGCTTAGATTGCTACTGTCGGGTTGGGTGTATTTAAATAGATCATTATACATGCTTCACGAGGATTAATGGAAGATTAATAGTAACTTGATAGTGATGATTTGGACGATATGGTTGGTGTAGAACTGTGAGAACTGTGTGCAGGTTACTGGCACTGTTTCTTAGTAAGTTATCTTTCTAAATCTAAGGACCGGTTCGTGGAGCGACCACCCATGTGTTTTCGTACAGCCACGATGCCAAAAATAGGCGCGGCCTGGCGTAGTAAGTAATGAAAACCAGTTCTGTACGTACTAGCTGGTGGAGCGAGGAAAACAGGTTACATTTGGATCCGTTTAGAGAGATATGTGTGGGGAAGAGAGGGTTACTTCTGGGAACCATTCGACACAAGAGGGAGCCTCTCGGGTTTCGGTTAGTGCTCGACGGGTGAAACCTTAGTGGGCACGTACAAGCTGGCAGAAGTCATGGAAAAGTCTTGTAGTGATCTTTTGGCCCTCACACCAAAAGAAGTGTGCGAGTGCGACGGCACAGACATAATGGAGATTCTTTTTAGTCACTTGGCAACAGAGGATGAAATCACTACTCATGGGAGAAATTGTACAACCTCTACAGAGTGTAAAACTGTCATAACAGCCATGCTCACGGTCACGAGCATTGCATGGACCCTCACATGATTAGCAGGAATTAGTATTGGTATTGGTTTGGTGAATCACAGTGGGAGACTGTGATTTGATTCTGTTACTTATTCTACTGTTCATAAGTGCGATATCTTTCACTTAGTAAATAGGTGCTTAATAGAAAATGTGTGTCTCTAATGTGTGCTTTTATGCCATTACAACATATATTGCCTGTTCTTTAATAATTGTCATATGTCATATGCTTTCCACACTTGCTGAGTACATCTGTACTCAACCTTGCCTTTATAATTGCTGCTCAGTAGAGAGAAAACCTTGGGAGAACATTGAAGACCCTAAAGCCGACGTCTAGACGAGCTATTTGGTCAACTACCTGTGGAGCTCCAGAAGCTTTCATTTTCGTTTCCGCTGTTTGGTTTGTAATTTAATAAGACTTTTAGTCTATTTTTGTAATAGTTAGTTATTCGAGATATTGTTCTGTTTTACTATTTATAAAGTCACTTTATGTATGAAATTTGTTCTTGACATACATAAAGGGTCATTCGGTTTTAGCCATAAAACCGGGTGTGACACCCAGCCAGCCAAATGATAGAAAAAAAAGATAGAAACTACATTAAAGATTAGCCTTTACCTACCCATATAGTGCATGCACAAAGAGCTTCAGAGAGATTTTGAGTGACAATGCTGGAGCAGTTTTCCTGGAAAAACATACCTCAATATATTATTCCTTGGTGACACATCCATACAAATAAGCAACATAATTACCTTTCCAATGCGAAGGCAATGGGCAGCAAGAGCAGAGTGGCAATGAGATGCCTGTAGAAAACAAGAACTGGTTCACTTGTGCCTCGGCTAAAAACAATCTTGGTCAGCACATTCAATACTCCATACATAAGTCTTAGGAGAAGTGAAACAAGATAAGGAGCTATTTCTGCCATTCTTTTGTCTGTTGGTACTCCAAAGAAGATAGCTTCAGTGCAGCTTCTTGCGCACCAGGATATTTCACGCAAGATATATAGTTAGTTGTATGCCCTTATAGACATCCACTTTCACAGATACTCCCTCCATTATCAAATTAATGTCATTGTTGACTACAAACATCAACTTTGACCATTAGTCTTATTCAAAAAAATAATTCAAATCTAAAAAATTATAAGTTGTAATTCAAATACCTTTGACAATAAAACAAATTATAACAAAATATATTAATTTATCATTTTTTTAATAAGATGAATGGTTAAAATTGATGTTTATAGTTAACGGCGACATCAGTGTGGAAAAGAGTAGCTTTTAGTAAAAATAAGATAAGTGCAACTTTGCAGAGGCCAAAGCAGTCTATGCCACATCAGTGTGGAAAAGAATCGAGCACTGGACAGCACTTAGATAAGAGTAGATTGGCTGTAGAAAGAAGTGGTGTCTGCAAACCTTCTCTCTTGCTACTTAAACAGCACTAACTCTGCAGTTGTGCTTCTATACTACTTCTTTCGGTTTTAAATTATTAACGATGTTTACTTCTAACATCAACTTTGAACAATTCTTTTAATGTACTTCTTTCGGTTTTAAATTATTAACGATGTTGACTTCTAATATCAACTTTGAACAATTCTTTTAATAAAATAAATGGTCAAAACTGATGTTAGAAGTCAACAGTGTTAATAATTTAAAATTGGAGGGTGTAACAAAAAAAAATTGCCCAAATTATTAAAGTAATCTAATTAATGGCATAGAAGAGAGTACTTAGTAATCAAGCCTTCAAAAGTTTAGTAGTTCAAAACTCAGAGTGCTTTCTGACTTGATTTAGAATCACATATGCAACGTAAAAAGCAGCTACCCAAAGTCATCCTAGCATGAATCTAAGGCAGTGGTGGCTAACAGCCTGACATATTAATGCTAGAAAACTAATCACAAGTAATCAATTTCAACTGGAAATAATCTATATTAACCAGTTCATTATCACGCACCAATATAAGACAAGATCCATTCAGTTCCAATGGATACGGTAGTATTAGCACTATGCTGGCAATTTGTAACATATATATGCAAACTAAGGACTAAAGTGATATTAGGAACATAAAAAATCATCAAGCAAACAAAGCTGTTTTCCATAAGATAACTTTCCCGGTAAGAAGATTACATCTTACCTTTTTTACTAAGGGGCCATTTGAATCTCTTCATGTTAGAGGAATTGAAATCTACATATTTGACTTGGAATTTAACAATCCACAACTTTTTCAAGCTCACAAATAAGACTATCTCAAATTCTTAGGATAGGAGATGGAAATGGATTTTATAGATCATTGTGCTATAATTCTATTCTCTAACTTATAGCACATTTTTCAACTCACTTTCTTACAATAAAAATACAACAGATAAGTATGTTCTTTGTATGCCTAACAATAAATATATAACTATATTTACTTAATTAATCTATGTCTAAATTGTAATTATTAGACTGAATTCAATTTCAATGATCCAAAAGGGCCCTAAGGGGAAAAGTTGGAAATTAGAATACTTTATTTCAGTGATGACAAGGAAATTCACTTGTATATGAAAGAAAAGCTTAAATAATACAACAAGAGCAACAATAACAAATCCTTTTTTATCCCAAGCAAATTGGGGTAGGCTAGAGATAAAACCCTAAGACACAAGACACAAAGTATTTAAAAAAGACTAAGGAAGGGAAAAAGAAGATAAAAAAATAAAAGAAAAGAGAAAAATTTGACAATAAAGAAAAAAGGATAAACTGGAAATCAAGGTTTAGCACATGAATTACGAGCCCCCACAATCTCATATCTAAGTTTAGCTCCTTACGATTTTTCAATCCTTCGTAACTCCCTTCACGAACTCCTCCTATGCCAATAGTCTTCCTTTGACTCTCTTCATATAATTAGACCGATTTATCATCCCGCTACAAACAAGAGATTTATGTGGTCTTCATTATATATTATTGAACCACTACAAACGATGTCGCACAAACTTCTCCACAACTGATGCCACCTCTAATCTCTCTCATATGTTATTGTTCTTGACATGATCCCTTCATATGTAGCCATATATCCATTGCCACAATGGCATATCACAAATTTCAAAATTGTAATGGCATGTACCTGAGGTGTACATCATACCTTCTGATGCGAACTTCCATGACAATATTCTCGCAGGCAAAATTTAGACTATTAAACATCACCAACTTGTTATGGCTACCACGACTTCATGCGAACTTCGATTTAGACATGCAAGTACTTGCTAAAAAACTTCTCACGTCTACTTTCCAACGGATCTAGCTCCACCTTCATACAACATTGGAGTCAGCACCAATTATCATTTTAATATAGAAGGTGTTGTGTCACTCCAACTTAGGTTGTTGGCTCGTGTATCAAGTTAAACCCATTAGAAGTGTTAGGGTTTAGTCTGTACTCCACCCTATTTAAAAGCCACATCGCCACTAAGAACAAGAGTTTTCTTTTGTTATAGTTTAGCTCTTGTGTAAATATTCTAATCTTTAGTTGTGTCCAATCACCACCTGTTAGAAAACTTATGAGAACCCTACATTTGTGTGATTTTAGTTTGCTATATCTTGTTCTTGCTTGATCTTTAATTGCTTGCAGAAATTGAACCTCGTGTTCAAGTTGATCTTGCTGTTCCAGCGAGATTAATAGTCATTCGGAGTTGGTTCTATGATTGCTAAGGCGCAGACGACCTATTTATTTGTAGTTGGATCGTGAAGTCAATAGTTATCACATCACCGAAAGATCAGGCACTGAAATTCTATTAGTATCTGATTAATTCTAAAGATTAAATAAAGAAATTCAGGTCTAGAACATAAAATGGTCAAGAAGTGTTCAGAATTAGATTTCTAACTAATATGGGAAAACATGACCCTGAATAGAGATAAAGTCATGTAAATTGGATGTAAGGCCCATGAAGAGGTCAAAACGTAGAAGCCCCATGAAGAAGGATGGAGCAGGATACAATGGATCCACACGAAGAGAGAGGTCTCTTTCCGTTAGTAGATGAATTATACTCCCTCCGCTATGAAAAGAAAGTCATTTGGAATAAGGTTTCAGTCAAATATTGAGATAAAAATTACAAATAATTTTTAATTTATTTAGTTTAAATATATAAAAATTATATAATTAGATTTGTCTTAAAAAGCACTTTTATAAAAGTATACATTTGCATTTTTATAAATATTTTTATAGAAAATAAAAATCAAAATTATATTTTGAAGACTATGTCATTGTCTAAAATAACTTTCTTTTTATACCGTAAGAGTATTGATCAAGCATTTAATTAACTAGGTAATTCGTGAAATATTCAGGGAATCGCCCCTCTGGGTGCTATTCCTAACAGGCATCATCCCGCCAATTGACTAGGTATAAAATGTAACACTGTTGTAGTGGAAAGTAAGGAATAATTCTCTCCCAAATTTGTCACTAACACATACTTTATCCATTTTTAAATTGATGTCGCTGTTGATTTCAAATCTCAACTTTGATCATTCGTCTTATTCAAAAAATTATGATAAATTTCATATATTTTGTTATAATTTGCTTTATCATCAAATAAATTTGAAACACGGTTTAAAATTTTACGCATTTAAACTAATTTTTTGAATAAAACAAATGATCAAAGTTGAGATTTGAAATCAATGTAGGACCGGAGGGAGTAGAGTATAGCCAGCTATATTTTATTTCTTTTTTAAATTATAACACTCGCACTTTTAATGATGGGAAGGGCAGGCATGACTTATATACATTTATTTACTGTTGGTATCCCTTTAAAACAGTTTGCTCCTTCTGATGAAATGGAAAGTGCACAAACGTTTCCAACAGCCCATGTCCGAGCCCACACAAAACATAACGAGATGGAATCAATCAGCCAAGCCCAGCCCAGCGGCAGCGCATCCCGTCTTCTCCAGACTTCGCAGAGTCCAAACTCCAGTGCTGCCCGTCTCCCGGAAAAACTCGAGCTGTCCGGCGGCTCCGCGGACCGCGGCGGAGCACTTCTCCAACTCCGTCCACGGCGGACGCCGGGCGAGCCAAGCTTCGGAAAAGCAGGAAGCTTACCCCTTCCGTTTCCCTACGCTCCCTGCCCCCGCCAGTCGACCAGATGGACGGCCGCGTGAAGGTGGTGAGGCAGGTGGAGCGGGTGGACGGGCGGTCCCTGACCTACGCCGAGTTCGTCGACCGCTTCATGGCGCCCAACCGCCCGGTCGTGCTTACGGGGCTCACCGTCTCCTGGCGATCCTGCGAGGACTGGACGCTCCCGGGCCCCGGCGGCCGCCGCCGCCCCAACCTAGGGTTCTTCGCCTGCAACTTCCCTTCCCCTCTCGTCCCGGTACCCACTTCTCCTTGTTGGTGGCGCGTTGTGATTGTACCGCGAGTCGTTTGTTTGAGGGCACCGTACCTAGTGATTCTTGATTGTGCAGGTTGCGGACTGCTCCTCGAGGGAGTTCACAGACCAGAAGCGGCTCGAGATGTCCATGCAGGAGTTCATAGATCGCTGGGTTGGGAACTCTGAGGATAATGATGGCTCCTTGCTGTATCTGAAAGACTGGCATTTCGTTAAGGTCGGACACTAGAGCCGAGAGTGCTGTATTCGCTACTGCTTTTGTTCAGTTTTTGGTATCCTAACGTTAGCTAGTGTTTTGGGTGCTGTGCAGCAATTTTAATTCAATGTAATCGTCTTTATCTATGAATAAATATTATGATAACATGCTATCTCAGAGGGTGCCACAAGAGTTGAGGTGCACTAAGTGTTACAAACGTAGATATTTTGTTACCTGAATTAGACACGTTTGTGGATATGTTAAACATAAATTAAGCAGGGTTCCATGTATGTACATACACATTTGTTAGCTCAAACATGTTATGAGAAGAATGTGTGCTATTTTTTCTATGTAGCATTAATAGGGCAACTACAAATGTTTGTTTCAACTATGTTGTGGAAACACTTTCGACCTGGATCGATGGTCCTATGATTTTTTAAGCTGTGTAGAGTGGATTAACAGTGGTGTGTTTGAGAACCGAACATAGCTTGGTTGGTGTGTGTTGCACCAGGGAAATTACCCTGGTGCTCACAAGGGTAATGTGACCACCTCCAGTAAACTACTAAGCTGCCTTGCTATGTTTTGCACTGGGCACTAGGTTGCATGATCCTCTCTCTACCTTAGGGCAACACGAGGAGGGATCTGATTAAGTTCCTATTGTGCGCTAACAAGATTAAACTCTTACCTCTTCGAAGTTCATCAGTAAGATGCATATATGACCCACAAACAATGTGTATTTATGTGCTACAAGACTGAACTCTTACCTGGCATAACTCATCAGTAGAATGCACATGTTACCTTTTTTAATTAAATTAATTTTATCTCTTGCTGCAATGTGGTTGTCATTACATTTACATCTTATCTTAATTGACAGGAGTACCCTGATTATGTTTCATATACCACACCAACATTCTTTGTTGATGATTGGCTCAACATGTATCTTGACAGTCATCCTATACATAGAGATTCTGACATCGCAAATCATAAAAATGAAGTGAACTGTACGGATTACCGGTTTGTTTACATGGGTCCAAAAGGTGTGTCTTATTTAGGATTTGTGTTTTACTTGTCTAGCATTGAGGTATTCTGTTGTCCTGATCCAATTCGTCCTGCGTTGTGTATCAGTAACTATGTGATTTGATTTGTAGGAACTTGGACTCCTCTGCATGCTGACGTTTTTAGGTCATACAGCTGGTCAGCAAATGTTTGTGGTAGAAAATTATGGCTATTTCTATCACCATCCCAAAGACATCGTATATTTGATAGGTAAAACATGGTTTTTGAATGTCTTGTTGATAGTTAAAACTGGCCTTGGTATAAGTTAAACTGACATATATTATCTGATGAAAGACAACCTTTTTTATTTTCCTTTCACATAATACTTTCTGTTTTAACCTGGTAATGATTGTGAACTTCCTTGTAGGAACATGAGATCCTCAGTGTACAACTTAAATGACGATGTTTCTAAGAAGCAGTTTCCTGAATTCCATAAGGTTCTTTAGTCCTCCCTCATTCTCTCCCTGGCCCCTCTCCATGATGTGTTGCTAATTTAGAAAACTTGTTTTGTAGACTGAATGGCTGGAGTGTGTTCAGGAGCAGAACGAAATCATATTTGTGCCTAGTGGATGGTATCACCAAGTCCATAACCTGGTCAGTTCCTTGGTCCTCGAAATTTAACTGCATATTTATCATTTGGTGCTTGATCTGCAAACTTCGGTGTTTTAAGTTTCCAAGCTGTAGCAGCATAAGCTGCTGAACTCTTTTTGTATTCCCTCTGTTTTCTTCTTCTCTAATGAAAGGGAAGAACACCTGCAGTTTTTTCTTCACAAAAAAAACTATTTTCAACTTGATTCAAATAGGAACAGAATTCTAGACTGCTAAACTATCAATGGCCAGAGAGTGAGATTTGTGTTGTTAGCACTAAATATTAGAATTTGCAGGAGACCTATAAAATATTCCCTCTTATTTACATGTATGTTCCCACTTGACAACGACATAAACGATCATTCTGGATCAGTTATAATTGATGGTCATTGGTTAATGGAACCCTCGCTCTCTTTCATTGAGTTTTTTTTTTTCTTATACATAAGAATTGCATAGTCGGGGCAGCTGTGTTTTCCTCCTTTTGGAATGAACTTATTCCAAGTTCCAACTTTTATTGCTGCACATAACTACATTATAGCTGAGAATTTGGCTTGTATTTGGGCTTGTAAAAAAGGAATAAGTTGGACAGCATGGCTCGATTTTGTAGAGACACAATACATGGATTGAGATTTTAGACGAGGAATGCTATTTTCTCATTGCTTGAAAATGATGAATTCTGTCCCATCCTTACATGGATGGGGAAAGACCAAAATAGGCCACCAGTATGAAACTTATATATGAACCAGTAAATGGATAATCCTAGAAATATGCTATTCATGTTAAATTGCCAAGTTGGAATGCATGCAACTTCCTAATTATTAGATAATCTTCAAACAAACTCAGGTGCTTCATCCTTGTTTGTTCTTCATTCCTCTGTCTCCTGGCCCACGTCCATGACAGAACCGCCCTGAACTGATACAATTCCTAATCAGTTTGGGCAAATATTTACTCCTATTGACTAAAATATTGTTGTTGAGATCATTTTAGGAGTATTTATCAGTTATATTGGTGAGTGGCATACAGTTTTTTTTTTCTTTTTCCAGAGTACCATTCATTTGAGATCGCTCCTGCTTTGTTATACAAAGGTTATGGTTATGAATCATTTTCCCATTATGACAGGAAGATACTGTATCTATAAATCACAATTGGTTTAATGCGTACAATCTTCACTGGGTGGTAAGAAAATGTGTTTTTATCAAGTTAATTTGTGCAATAATAAAACATTATATTCTTTTCAATACTTTTTACATTTGCAGTGGAACTTGCTTTATGAAGACTACAAAGTTGCAAAAGAATATATTGAAGACATACGAGATATATGTGATGATTTTGAGGGGCTTTGTCAACGCAACCTGGCAGCAAATACAGGTAGCAGCTCCAACATTGATTAATCACATTAACAAGTAAATGCATTTGTTTTCCTTAACTGTTGACATCTTGTTGGGTCTTTTTAGGCATGAACTTCTATGATTTCTTCATTTTCATAGCGAGGTTCACCTTGGCTAATGCAATTGAGCTTTACCACGTTCAGCAGCCAGAGGATGCTGCTCTTCCAACAGAAATTGCACACCACTTTGTATATAACCTGACGTCAATTCGTAATGCAGCATCTAAAATGATCGATACAGATGCTTTCAGTACTGACAATCTTCGTCATATCTCAGACGATAACCGCAATGCTTTCTCCAACATAAAACAGATATTAGAAGAGGATAGTTTCAGAAGGTTATGGATGACACTGTCGAAGACATATGAGCACATAGACACTGCACTAAGAACTTGTCTCAAAACGGAGGTTTCAAATAAGATGGGCTGTTTGTCTGTGTCCTGTTTAAAATTTGATTGTAATGTTGTTGATCGTGTTTCTAATTTAGCCTGCGAGGTTCGTGGGCCTGAGGATTTAGTGAGACTAATTGACAATGTTCTCTCTGATAAATAGTTGCAAGTACACATGTTACAGATGGGCTACATACTGGTTTTTTTTTGTTTCTTTTTTTTACAATTTTACAAGGAATGTCCGTTTGCAAGTTTTAAAACTAGGTTTCTAGTTGAATGAGTTCTCACGCCGTCTGTCGGTGGAGCGAAAATAGTTTGAAAAAGGAACAAACTGCACCTAGATTGATCGAAGCCTTATCTGCAGTTCTGCACTAAGAATATGGCATACCAGCAGCATCCGTTTTCTGCACTATAAATGCAATCATGAGTCGAACAAACCTTGGAAGTCCCGAAATGGTACCATGTTCTGTCTTAGTTCTGTGTAAGTAGAAGTTTATTTTTAATGACTAACACTTGGACTAATAATTTTTATAGATTCGGTTAAATATAAAAAATTAGTGTTTGTACTTTTAGATACTTCAAAAGAAATGCTTTCATAATACATATAATTTATATTATTAAAATAATTTAAATTTATCAAAATTATTGATCAAAGTTGTAGTAACAAAACTTAGAAATAAGCTTCTATTAGAATAAAAAAGTATTATTTTAGCATCTTCAAGTTTTTTCAATTTATTTGTCATCATAACTTTCTAATATATTTTTTTATTTTTGATACATATTTATCTATATTTCTCTTCTCTTTTTCACTTTTACTTAATTTCTGTGCTCAAATCTAAAATGATAATTAAATTAGGATGGAGAGAATAGATTGAAACTTGCTCTTGGCATGGATTAATTGGTCTGGTTATACCAGTAGCCGAGGCTGCCTGATCCTCTGATTTCACTAGTGTAACATTAAATTATTGTTCGTCAGAGGGTCAGATATAAAAATGCGGGTTTGTTATTTTTTAAGTTAGTAGGTCGACCTAAAACTCTCTAAAATAAATTAAATCCCACTTTCACCTTTTATTATTAGTAGTGTAGGATACAAATAAACTATATACTCTGTCATATACGTAACGGAAGCACCTGCAACAGCCACATGATGCCTGTCTCAATCTTCTTTTGCTTTTACTGACATAAAAGGTGCCTTTTGAGGTCTATTTTTAAGACACGTTGAAAATGATCTGATGCGTTGCCGCTTAGACATGGCAGCAACAAAACAACATAATTCCCAAACTTGAACTCTGAAGACTATGCTTAGCGACAATTCAACTAGGAAACTTTGCAAGAGAGGATCATGTATCGTTATCACTAGACGCGAAAGCAATTGAAGGTTCGAAACAGCAAGATCCAACGTAGTTGCACATCAATGTAGAGCAAGTAACTAGATCACAACAACCATCTCCTCCTAGTCTATCAGAACGGCACCACAGCTATAGCGCCTCCTTACGGTATCTACATGTATGGGGTTGGAAGGTTGTGCGTGATGTGCTAGCACCGACGGCGCAACTAAGGTTTTGCTGGAGGAACATTAGAGGAGGCAGCCAGGGTTTTAGGGATGCGGCTTCAGTACTCCCTCTCCATATTCCCATGCATACTCCTGTCATGTGCCGACGTCTCATTGGCCGGTCAGATTTTGTCTTTTTCCTTTGGCCCAGCACTGCACCCCGTCGTTAGCGTTACCATTCCAAACAGAACAACCCTTTGGCCGTAAACAACGTCCAAATTAGGCAATGAAGTTCAGTTTCCAAAACAGATTAGGTGACCCTGGCCCCAAATAAAAAGGAATTGCTACAATATCCCGCAAAAATAAACAATGCAGCTATAGGGTTCTTAGATAAATAAGGCTGCCATTCAAGAGACCAGTGTACAATTCTCAGCATGGAGGATTTATTCAATACAAAGATGGCATGTGAATTCCATACAGGTAATGAGGATATGAAGGATACTCCTGAAGCAACAAATTCATCAGCAAGTATCATGGCCCTCAGTTCTCCTTCCGTACTCATCTGCAATCTATTGAAAATAACGTTGTGAGTTACAGGATCATGCGATATTAGGGATTCTCAAACAAGGGATTGTCCTGAAGAGATGATTCCAAAGATTGATATGAAATTTTATACTGAGCAAGAAGCTTTTGATTTCTACAATGCAAATGCTAGAGAGATGGCGTTCAACATTTGAAGGAGTACTTGCCACTACTTGGGAGAGTCTTCCACAGTATTATCTCCGCCGTCTCATATGGATTTCTAAACTTTGATTTTATATTTTTGACAGCCTAAACTACTTTCCTCTTCTCATCTAGATCCTCAAAATTTGGCCTTTTGTTTTGAGTGAATTGCACAAAACACTAGGTTTTAGAGTTATATTGTCACATGGCACCAGGTTTAAGCATGTATTTGATCTTGCATCAGGTTTTAACTTAAGCATTATCCCTTTGCACCACTTATTAGTAATGATCGTTATGAAGTGAAACTGACCCACATATCAGCCACACAGAAGATTTGGACTGAAAGTTGAAAATGATAATACATATTAAATTAAATGTTGGGTATTAAAATTTCATTC
>BCLH01003295.1:13170-28389 GCA_001602315.1 Zoysia pacifica
AAATACCAAGATATGCCAACTATTTAGTAGCCATTAACAAGTTATCGGGGATATCTGTCTGGATTGCCATGGGAAGGGAAGTAGTAACTATGTGAATCTCTATTTAGCCAAGAAGTTATTAGGTTATTGATGTGCTACCAGATATGCAATCCTCAGTTTATCACTATTAGTTGGTCGGTAGTCAATGAGTCAATAATTTAGATTAAAAACATTCCATGGTTGGGCCTCCAAGAAGTTTCTCTCCAAAAATATACATTTCCATTTTCAAGCTTTTCACTAGAACAGACCTTAGGCTAGCGACTATAAATACGAGGCACAACCCTGGGGTTACCAACACACACACACACCACAAGCTACGAGACAAGGTAGTCTGCGATTAGCTACTTGTCGCCATGGACGCCATGACCGTGCCAATGGCTGTGGTTCTTGCACTGCTTCTGATTGCTCCATCCACAGCGCATGACGGCCATCACCACCACGCCCCTGGCCCTGCTGGCCACCACCACCATGCTCATGCTCCGAGCCCTCACCATCACCATCACCCTGGTCACCACCATCCCACGCCAGCGCCAGAGCCGGTTGACAGTCAGGTGCTGACGGACGCTCCAGGTCCTCACCACTACACGTTGGGGCATGCACCGGCTCCAGGTCCACATCACCATGGCAGGCACCATGCGCCGGGTCCGCACCACCACCTTGGCCACCACGCTCCCACACCAGGCGGGCATCATCATCATCATCATGGGCACCACCACGCTAAGGCTCCAAGCCCGCATCACCACCACAGCGACAACTTTGCACCATCGCCGGCGCAATTGTCCGCTCCTGCTCCGGGTTCAGAGGGCGGTCAGCGTGGGCTTGTTCCTGGCTCTTTTGCTATTTAGTTTAGAGATTTGTAAGCTATATATATACCAATAACTTATTGTGCATGCATAGTGAACTTCAGTGATACGTATGGGGTGTGCGTGCCACAAAAACTGAAATTGTAGTAGCCTAGTGTCACTGAAGAATGGGTGTAATGAAAACATTTTGGTTAGTGCTTTGTTCATATATCAAAACTTGGGTTCTGCTTATTTTGTTCAACACTCATGTCTATTATAATTTTGGAACGAGGTAGTGTGCACAAAAAAATTCTTTGTGAAATAGTGTTGTGGATGTATAATAAACCTGTATGGAATTAAGACGAGATTAACTTCCGAGAGTCCATGGGGCAACTCCTAGATGTATAAACTGTATTCATGATTTATTATGTACTTTGACCCATATCCAAACCATATTTGGGCATGTGGGCCGTGCCTTTTTGAAAGGCCTAGGGGCTAGAATTGACCGACAAGGCGACAAGGGTAATGGGACTTGTCCGAGCAGATAAAAAGCCCACGACGAAGGCCGGTAAGCGGCCCACTACGACTCCCTCGCGTTCGATCCTTCAACCAACCACAAGGGTCAGGTTGTTTGATCATCACAAGTATCAGGCAACAATGAAATAGCATGGTCATAGATTGTTCTCGGTGGCAGCTGTTTTGGCTCCTCAAAGATATCAGCAATCTCTTCTAGCAGAGGTTGCAGCACAACTTGTTGTTGTGCCTCCTTCAACTGTGGTTCAGGTTCCACTAACACCATAGCCCAATATCATTTCCTTTTAAACACTTCCCCAATTGCAGCAAAGATAATTCTGTAATGACAGGTTGAGTTTCTGTCAAAACTCCTTTTAGGTGCACTGTTTTTGCAGCTTTAGTAAACTCCAAAGTTTTTCCTTGCCAGTCACACCGCATTGGACTATGCTGCTTCAACCAATCATAATCCAATACTGCATCATAAGCTCCCAGATCCAATACTCTCATATCTGTCTAAAAAGTGAGACAACTGCACCACCAGTCAAGCTGTGGAACCATCAAGTTAGAAGACGGTAAGTCTCCATTGGCTGCCATCACCTAAATATCAGAACAGTTCTAAACCTGAAGTCCTGCTTTGGAAAGGTATGCAACAGTTGTGCCTAAAAAGGTTGCCCTCCTACATAATTGAAATTGATGTGTGCTCTTGAATATATGAAATCTGTAAGGACCATTGATTTTCCTTGGTTACTTATTAACTTTTGTTCCACTCTTGATTTTTTGGCTACGTTTGGCTGTTGATTTGAAGAAAGCCATGAAAGATCGAAAGTCAATCCCTCCAACTTAAAAATTTGGTAAATATCGTTAGTAATGCGTGCAACCTGATTCATCTTGCTCTGCTTCTGGTGGTGTAGTTCTGCTCTAGGGCGTCAGTTTCTGTGGTGCTTCAAATAAAATTTGGGCAATACGGATGAGAATTGTGGAGATTTTTGTTTGAATGCTCCTGATGTTTTGAGCTTCTCATCTGTATGATGCAGGTAAAAGATATATATAGAAAAATGGTGACGGAGTCCCATCCTGATCGTTTCTTGGAGCATCTAAAGTCACAAGTAGAGTCAAAATTCAAGAAGGTAAAATTTTAAGAAAGAGGTAATATCACCCCTATTCTTCATCGGTGTTGCAAGTTCTTGGTCACAGTGGAGCAGAATTCCTGTACAAAGACAAACTTTTATAGCATTTTATATGTGCTTCTAGCATTGGAAGACTTCTTTAACTAAAACAAGGTATTACTGATCAAAATGACTCAATATTGGAAGTCATTTGCAAGAGCCGTAGTCATGGAATTCTGTGACTTAATTTTACAAATTGTTTTGAAGCTAAAATATTCCATTTGCAAAAGGATTTGCAGGAGTTCGTAGTCATGGTTCCGATAAACTGCCGCTGTACTCTAGGGAACTTCGTCCGCTATAGCCATGGATGTGACGGCGGCAAGAAAGATACAAGGAGACCAGGGAGCTGAGTGAGCGGAGCAGACAAGAAGATTCACTTACGCTTCAGCATATCGAACTTTAGTGTGTCGAGCTTGTCTTTCATCCGTAGCAAAACACGAGTATTGGACCAGTATTAGATCATTTGCCTTTATGTTACTCTCATCGGTTAAAAAAAAAGTCGTTTAACACAATGTTTTAGTCAAATATTAGAAATATAAACTATAAATAAATTTTAACATATTAAATTTAGTACTATGTAAATTATATGATTAAATTTGTTTTACAAAATACTCTCATAAAAATATAAATATATTATTTTTTTAAAAAAAAATTAAAGTTATGCTTTAGAGATCGTGTCACCGTCAAAAACGTCTTAGTACTCCGTTGGAACATTCTGCGTATATTTTATGCGATTAGTTTGAAATATGTATTAAAGTGGCGTGGGCTGACCCGCAATCCCGCTGGGCTTGTCCGCGCCGCGAGCCCGTATGACACTGTAATTCGGTCCGCGTAAAAGAAGTGGTGCTGCAACGGCAACCCGCGTCTCCCGGCGGCGCCGCAACCCGCGTATCCTACCACATCGTTGTCTCCAGCTACCGGCGGCGTCGCAAGTCGCAACATCCTGCCCGGGTCACAACATCGCGTCTGCATGCGTCTCCTGCCTGCGTCGCGACTGCTCCCAGCGTCACAGCGGCCCCGAGCATCGTTGTTCCAGTGTGCCTCCTTGCTCATTGTGTGGCTAGTTGCGTCGCCACTTTCATACATAGTTTGAAAATTAAAGTGATCCAGTCTCCTAGATTCACATCCAGATAAAGATTTTGATTATTCAGAAGCATCCCGTAAGGACCGCCGAGGTGCCCGTCCTGTAGTCGTCATCTTATTTGAAGGCAAGGCGACGTACGTGTAATGGATGGAACATGGCCAATAAGGTCGAGGGCGCACTTGGAGTCGTCAGTCACCCGTCTGGCGTCACCAACTCACCATAATTGGATTAGTCCAAGGCATACATGCAGATTAGTCCGCGGTTGTAGGTGAACGAGAGACCTCAAAGATGAAGAAATTACACACACGCAACCTTGAGGATTTAACGGTTCTGTTGCCGTTGCTTATTTGTAAGAACGAAACTGTTACACATATGCAATCTTGAGGATATATCATAATTTTTTTAATAAAATGAATGACCAAAATTGATATGAGTATTAAAAGTTAGCGGTGGCGATATTTTAAAATCAGATGCGGTAATAATTTTAGTGCTTATTTGGTATAGATTTTTAAAATGCTTCTGTTCTGATTCTATGTGAAGCTTATCAAACGTTTTTAATAGAGGTGCTTCTGTCCTTCTCTAAAAAAACGCTTTCTCTAGTTTATATTAGAAGCCAAAAGTATTAAAAATATAGTTTTTTTTAACTTCTTCACTCATTTTTATATTGGGACCATAATAAATATCGTTTTGTCAAACGGTTTGAAAAGTGCTCTTTACAGAGAATCTAGCGTTCGTTTTGCTAAACAGTTTGAAAATTGCTTCTCGTAGAGAATCTAGCACTTGCAAAGAATCTATTTTTACAAAGAAGCTATTTTTTGGAGAAGTTAATTTTTTAAAGAAGCTGTTTTATAAGAATGTATACCAAACGGAGCTTTATGCTCCGTCGAACAATGAAATTGATACAGGACCAACACGTCAGCTGTTCTAATCTAAGCTTCAACACGTATGATTGTAATTGACAGGCGTATAAATTAACAAGACGCTATACCTCAATAAGTGTGCACCGAACAAGCTAGGGACAATCATGTGAGGTTCTGCTTATGTTTGTCTGCACGTAAATTGACAACCATGTGCCATGGCTAATTGTGAAGACTTGCCAGAATGCCGGCAAGACTTGTTCCATTCCATGACTTTTTGTCGACGACAATTTTCAAAAAACTATGGTCGCAGTTGATTGATCCATATTTGGACTCTAGAGTCATGTAATTATGTGGAATGCACGAACATAATCAGTAACTTAACTACTATCTCCGTTCTAAAATATAAGTATTTTTAAATTTAATCAAAATTAAATTTATCGCTTTGAACTAAATAATAGCTAAAAATTATATAATTTTTAACATAAAAGTATTATTTTTATAAATTATTTTACGATGAATTCAAAAAATATACTGGCTCCTTTGTTAAATTGATGTTTGACTTTTAAATTTAACTTTGACCATTCGTATTATTAAATTTTTTTTGATAAATTTTATATATTTTGATATAATTTGATTTATCATTAGAGTTATTTGAATCACAACATAAAATTTTATACATTCGAGCAATTTTTTTTAATAAAACGAATAATCAAAATTGAATTTAAAAATCAACGACAGTTTATAAACAGAAAAAGTGTATATGATAAAATATTATTAATGATCAAAATGATAAAAATTTAACTTTGAGTAAATATACACGTGCATATATTTTGAAACCGAGGCAGCAGTAACTTGGCACGAATTATTGCAAAATGCACAGCAAGCGAGCATCGTGGACGACAATTCTGCAAGTGTTCCAAGAACATCCACATGTTTCCAAACTGCGCGGATGAATCGGGACCTGTTCCCAATTCCCATCCACATTTACACCCGACCTGTTCCCAATTCCCATCCACATTTACACCCGCGCGCCGGTTCCCCAATGGCGAAGCTACAGCGACGCGCCCCTCCCGGGCATCGGCCCTTCTACTATTCAACGGTCAGCGTTCCTCGCCCCGGCGTTTCCATCCTTCCCTCGCCCGCCACCGCTCGTCCAGTGTGGATGGACTGGAGCACCTCCACCGGACCAACCAGCAACAGTACCCGCACCCGTAGACCTCGACGTTGACCGGTCTCCGGTCCCACCTGGCAGCGTCCTGTTCTCGGAGCATTGTCGCGGTGGAGCCCACGAGGACTTCCCGTCTCCGGGCGGCGGGGACTGGAGTTCCGGCGTTTCCCTCTCGCCGCTCCCGCTCGCTCGTTTATAGTAGTAGTAATCTCCAGAGCAAAAAAAATCCCTAGAATATTTTTCATCGCCGCCTCCAACTGTACGGGAGACAGAAGGAAGAACGAGACTGATCGCTCGATCTCTCCGTCCGCCGGCGCTGAGGCTTAATGCGCCGCGCTTGAGCGGCCAGGGGCTCTACACTGCCGCTCAGGGACGGGCGCCCGAAGGATCCTCCTCCTTATCTCTCCGGTAAAATCCGCCGCCTTGAGGTGTGTCTTGTTTCTACAACTTTTCTCCTGCCGGTTTACCCTTATTTTTCAGTCGTCACGACTGGTACTTGGTAATCATCGATTACACATGTGGCAGTTGTTTTTTTACTCTGCTCTTGAGTTAAAACTGCGTAAGATGTGTGAGAGAGCGTTACTGCTTCTAGGAATGAATTCTGCCTCGCCTTTTCATTGTAGAGATTCTACTGAATACTCCTGAAAATCATGTTAAAAGAGTGGAGTGCTTATCAGTTCTTATTTGTTGACAGTAGCTCTGATAATCTGATTTATCAATGAAGTACGTAAGATATCTGCTGCCTAAGTTGTCAAGTTGATCACTTTCAGGCAAGGCAGAAATTTGGCTCACTGTTACTGGTCTCTGCTAGCAAGTTTACACTTCCAGGGTAGCCGTGGCACACTCTTTATTGTTTCTGGATAAATCATTCGAAAACTGAGTTTCGTTCTTGACAGTTGCACTTTGTCCAAAGATTTCTAACAATAGTATCTGTACACGGTTTAAAAACATATACTCGTGCTGTTCTTAGTTTCCCTGCTCATCTGATTTCAACAGTTATATGCATGGCTTTCCTTTTTCTTTTAAAGAAAAGGTGGCGTGTAACCTCGTTTGGTGTTGGTCTTTTCAGATGGTAATTTATTATCATTAGTATTGATACAGACATAAAGATAAACAAATCTATTCACTCAGTTATTTGAATTTATTTTGTAGCACAGACTGCCAATAGTTTCAAGTAAACAAAATGATGGGAACGAATACTTAGGGCCCTTTTGGTAGAGCTCCCTGCTCCTAATTTTTTGGATTCACTTCTGATTCTCCTGTGAATTGATTCTATGACTGAAAGTGATTCTCTTTGATTCTCTAAAATAAACTCTTAGAATTAGGACAGAGAATCACTTCACAAAATCAGGAGAAGCTACTTTTTTCAGCTCCCTAGTTCATTTCAGAGAATCACTTCACAGAATCAGACAAAAATCACTTCTCCTGCGAAACAGCATTTGACAGAGCTCCCCTGATTCTGCCTAAGAATCAAGAGCTGGGAGCTCTGCCAAAGGGCCCTTATTGTCAAAACCGTCGTGTTTGGAGACCGTCTCTATCAAAAGCATAAAAAAATGTAAACTGTTAAATTGTAGATACATAAAATTTGGCATCTCTGACGTTACCTGATACCTTTAACTATATAGTAATACATGGTTTAACAAAAAGTAGTTTAGCAGCAAGAACCCAAAAACAAAGAAGATTGAACTCTTGGATCATACATATGAGTAGACAATATCCTATTTGTAGGAGCTAGTTGTATCACAGTAAGAGCCCGTTTAGGAACATTTATGTTTGTTCTGTTTCTTAATTCAGTTGTCTTCCCAGGTTAATCTGTTTCAGTCCCAGAGATGGTTCACCACACTACTGATGAGGCACCACAAAATGAAGCTAACATCACAACACCACCTCCCTCCTATAACCCATCTGAAGCGTCGTTGGTGTACAAGGTCGGCTATCCCCCTCAGAAGAAATTCACCAGAGAGTTTACAGACTTGTTTAGGGAGACTTTCTTCCATGACAACCCGCTACGGCAGTACAAGGACCAATCCGGACCATCAAAATTCATGATGTGGTTGAAGTTCCTTTTTCCAGTCTTTGAGTGGGGCAGGACCTATAACTTCAGCAAGTTTAAAGGTGATCTGATTGCCGGATTGACCATTGCAAGTCTTTGCATTCCTCAGGTATCCAAGTTGATTTGCCACCTGTGATTTTACTAATTAGCTGAACCTGATGCCAAGTTTGGACTAAATAGGATATTGGCTATTCGAGGCTTGCTAATTTGGATCCACAGTACGGACTTTGTAAGTTTCACTGGCACATGAGTTTTTTTTTCCCTATCAAATTCTGATGTCTTATCTATGACACTATAAGTCTATAATCATTTAACTTTGTTGATTGGTTTCAGACTCTAGCTTTGTCCCCCCATTGATATATGCTGCAATGGGTAGCTCAAAAGATATAGCAATTGGGCCAGTTGCAGTGGTTTCTCTTCTACTAGGTTCACTTCTAGAGAATGAGGTTGACTCTAACAAAAACAAAGAGGAATACTTGCGCCTTGCTTTTACAGCAACCTTCTTCGCTGGTATCACTCAGGCAGCCCTTGGATTTCTAAGGTACACGATGCAACAATATTTTTTGAAAATAGACATGCAGATACAACTAGGTATATAAAAACTCTGAATCCTTATTTTCAGGTTAGGTTTCATCATCGAATTCTTGTCGCATGCTGCTATTGTTGGATTCATGGGTGGAGCAGCAATCACCATTGCCCTGCAGCAGTTGAAATATGTGTTGGGTATCAAGAATTTTACAAAGAAAACTGATATAATATCTGTTATGGAGTCTGTTTGGCGTGCAGTTCATCATGGGGTACTTATCTTGAACTTGACAAAGCATGAGCACTACAGTCAATTTGAGTTTGATAAATATCTAACAATGATTTTTTTTAATATTCAGTGGAACTGGCAGACAATAGCGATCGGTGCAGCTTTCCTCGCCTTTCTTCTGTTTGCAAAGTACATTGTGAGCATACCTTATTCACAAAATTTGGCTCAACCACATCTATTAGAAAATATCCAAACTTACTATTGGTGTTTTATGAAAACAGGGGAAAAAGAACAGGAAGTATTTCTGGGTGCCAGCTATTTCTCCTATAATATCCGTTATTCTTGCTACCTTTTTTGTGTACATTACGCGCGCTGACAAGCATGATGTTCAGATAGTAAGTGATCTTGTATTGTCAAGCCTCAGTTCATTACGTTTAATACTAACAACTATATAATGCAAATATAGTTATCAATTGATAAATATTATTATGAGATAGTGTAATATTCATCGACATTTTACAGAAACAAAACCTGCAACATTCTTTCTGCATTTGGTTTCTAACCATGTGGATGCAACAAACCATTATCTAGGTCATGCATATTGAAGTTATTATTGGAATAAAAGCAAGTAATTGCTCACAAACCAAAATTGGCAGCATTTACTCATCAAGCATATTTTTTCTCTGGTGATTAAAACGTTTATTATTGATGTTTCATGTCCATATTGGTGTGAGAAGGTATATCACGAGACAGAATTGCTAATGATATAAGCTCTAAAAAAATGAAAGACAATTCTTGATAGACATGAACCATTGGATTTTGTTGATCATGAATATATTGACGAATGAAGTTATTCTTGGTTCTTGTTCAATACAGGTGAACAACATCAAAAAGGGCATCAACCCATCATCTGCGCACAAGATATATTTCACGGGTCCATTTGTAGCAAAAGGTTTCAAGATTGGTCTAGTCTGTGGCATGATCGGTTTGACAGTATGTACGCGTTACAAACCCATCTTTTCCATGTGTTTCATGTTCTCTCCCAAACTGCACATAAATCTTTGAGCTAATAATTTATCAGGAGGCTGTGGCTATTGGGAGGACGTTTGCTGCTCTCAAGGACTACCAGTTAGATGGAAACAAGGAGATGGTCGCACTTGGAACAATGAATGTTGTAGGCTCGATGACATCTTGCTATATCGCAACTGGTACCTATGTCAACATTGTTGGATACAACAGTGATAAATAAGCTGATAATACAAAGCCCATTTTCTTCATTTCTTTCAGGCTCTTTCTCTCGTTCGGCAGTCAATTTCATGGCTGGCTGCAAAACGCCAGTTACCAATGTGGTTATGTCATCAGTTGTGCTTCTCACTCTTTTGGTCATCACACCACTCTTCAAGTACACCCCAAATGCGATCCTCGGGTCAATCATTATTTCTGCTGTGATTGGCCTTGTGGACTACGAAGCAGCAATTCTCATCTGGAAAGTTGACAAAATGGATTTCATCGCTTGCATGGGAGCATTTTTTGGTGTGGTTTTTGCATCTGTTGAGATAGGCCTCTTGATTGCTGTAAGGACCCATCCCAGTTTCAACTGTCCCATCATTGTCACAAGAGGTGGCACTTACCTTGTATTTTCGAAATTCGCAGGTGTCGATCTCCTTTGCCAAGATACTTCTTCAAGTGACAAGACCAAGGACCGTGCTGCTTGGAAACCTTCCAGGCACCACGATATACAGGAACACTTATCAGTATCCAGATGCAAGGCGTGTTCCTGGAGCGGTAATAGTGAGGGTTGATTCCGCTATCTATTTTTCCAACTCCAACTATATTCGAGAGAGGTACATAATGTAAATTCACCTTGTGTTGCATGCCTAACTAATATCACAATAAACTTGATTCCTGGCTATCCTTTTACAGAATTCTTAGATGGTTGAGCGACGAAGAAGACAAAGCCAAGGCAGAGGGACTGCCTAAAATCAGTTTCTTGATAGTTGAAATGTCACGTAAGTAATGTGCTGGTTGATCTGATGTCGCAATAGTAATTGGAAATGAATTGGAAGTGGCCGTACTGATGCTTCTCAATTAAAATCTTCCTTGCAGCTGTTATAGATATTGATACAAGTGGTATCCATGCCCTTGAAGATCTATACAAGAGTCTTCAGAAGAGGGAGATTCAGGTATACCACTGAACTTTCAAAGACAAATGATTTTGAAAAAAATAATAAAAATTTTTAGTCTGTCATGATGATACTTCGACTACGCCTTAATAAAGCAGAGTAGAATAAAAACATTCAAAATACTTCAATGTTTTGCATTTCCATGTGTGCGTGAAAAATAATTTTTACTGAAACGGGATAAAATGTGTGTTTTTATTATGTGTGGCAGCTCATCCTATCAAATCCCGGTCCCATTGTCGTCGGAAAGCTCCACGCATCCAGACTCACCGAGCACATCGGAAGCAATCACATTTTCCTCACGGTTGCTGATGCCGTGCGTTTCTGCACTTCGAAGTCGATGCAAGAGCCTTGAACTGATATGGATTGCCTTAGGCATGTGCTCTCTATTGCTTGTATCATGTAACGGTGGTGCAATATTACAAAGTGAGAGCTATAGTCTCGAAGGCGATGAGCTTAATGCAAAAGAATAAACTGGTAGTTCTGTTTGTTGGGTGTATTGGCAAGGTAGATATTTTGATGCATGGCCAAGTGCTGTGAACAATGTACAAGCTGAAGGGAAGATGGAAAGAAATAATGAACGTTTCAGCATTTCAAATTCTTGACTTTGTTTTCTTCCGTATTTATTTCCTCCGCTCATGTCTTTCTCTTTGTATGGTAGAGGGTACCGGAAATTCAAATATTGTGTTCATTTTATCCGCTAGGCTTTTCCTGGGTTGATCTCAGTTAATAAGAGTTATCTGAAAATATTTCTGCATCTGAACCACCAGGGAGTACCGAGTGAAAGAAGAAACTTAGATTTCATTGCTCGAAAAAAGTGGAAAAACCTTGGGCCCCATTTGAAAAGTATGAATTTCATAAAGAAACAACATAGGAATCAGGAAAATTTCCACGCTCCAAATAGAGCCTTAGGATTAGTCGTTACATTCACTCGGGTTGTTGGCTGGCACAAATTTGATTGTACAAAGTTTGGTTTATGCGGAGTACAAGATGATTCGAATGATTTTTACTTCTAACCTTTGCTTATACCCCTCAAATAGATCTGGATTATAGTGTCAAAAAGCAATTCTGGGAGGATTTGGATGCGATGGTCAGCATTGTGTCTATCGTTGAGAAGCTATTTATAGGAAGAGACTTAAATATGCGCATTGGCTTTTTTAACGTAGGCTTCGAGAGAGTGCATAGTGGTTTCGGTTACGGGAGTAGCAATTAAAAAGGGGAGGGGGTTTTGGACTTTGCCTTGGTGTACGATTTGTTTGTTGTGAACTCCTGTTTTAGAAAGAGAGCCTCTCATTTAATAACTTTTCAGAGTCGTTCTCACTGTAGCCAGATTAATTTTATCTTAGCAAGAAGAAAAGATAGGCATGCTTGCTCAGACTGTAAGATGATACCAGGAGAATGTGTGGTACCTCAGCATAGGCTTGTGGTAGCGGACTTTCGCTTTCAATTGCGCTTTCTACGGAGGAAGCAAATCAAAGTGAAAAAGACAAAGTGATAGAAGCTTAAGCAAGATGCAGCACAAACTTTCAACAAAAGGGTTATCAAGAAGGCCTCTTTGCAGGCAGAAGATGATACAAATATTATGTGGTTGAAGATGGCCGTTTGCATTAGAAAAGTAGCCTCAGAAGAGCTTGGTGTGACTAGAGGAGTCAGACGTGAAGCTAAAGACACATGGTGGTGGAACAAAAATGTTCAAAAGGCTATCAAAGAGAAGAAAGAGTACTTTAAGTGGGTACACCTTAATAGGAGCGCGGTCAACATAGAGCAATATAAAATAGCAACAAAGACCACAAAGCGAGCGGTGAGTGAGACAAGTGGTCGGATGTTTGATGTCTTGTACCATCGATTAGACATGAAAGAAGAGGAAAAAGACATCTATAAGATAGCCAAAATCTGAGAGAGAAAAACTAGGGACTTCACCTTAAATGCATTAAAGATGTAGCAAAGTGTCTGTTAGTAAATGGTAAAGAGATCAAGGATAGATTGAGGGAGTATTTTGCTAAACTCTTGAACGAAGATAGTGGGAGCTCATCCATTGAGTTGGATATCTCTTTCGATGACTTAAATAGGCACTTTGTGAGAAGGATTCATGAATCCGAGTTAAAGGAGGCTTTGAAAAAGATGAAAGAAGGTAAGGCGCTGGGTCCATTCCCATTGAAGTGTGAAGATGTTTTAGGGATGTAGCGATAGTTTGGCTCACTAAGTTGTTCAATCTTATCTTCCGATCAAACAAGATGTCTGATGAGTGGAGGCGGAGTACTTTAGTACCGATCTTTAAGAACAAGAGAGATGTGCAAAGTTGTACTAACTATCGAGGGATCAAGTTAATGAGCCACACAATGAAGCTATAGGAGAGGGTTATTGAGCACTGTCTGCGGAGATCAACGAGAGTCACCCAAAACCAATTTAGTTTCATGCCAGGAGATCCAGTATGGAGGCAATTTTCTTAATAAGACAACTGATGAAGAGATACAGAGAACAAAAGAAAGATATGCATATGGTCTTCATTGAACTAGAGAAGGCTTATGATAAAGTGCCTAGGAACGTAATATGGTAGGGATTGAAAAGGCACAAAGTCTTAACAAAGTACATTAACCTCACTAAGGATATGTACAAGGATGTGGAGACAAGTGTCCAAACAAGTGATAGAGACATCGATGAGTTTTCAATTAATATAGGATTGCACTAGAGGTCAGCTTTGAGCCCTTATCTTTTTTACTTTGGTAATGGATGAGATCACACGAGACTTATATGGAGACATTCTTTGGTGTATGCTCTTTGCGGATGATGTGGTGCTAGTGGATGAGAGTAGGATAAGGGTGAACCACAAGTTAGAATCATAGAGACATGCTTTGAAGTCAAAGGGTTTTAGATTTAGTAGGTCTAAAACAGAGTATATAAGGTGTGATGTCAGTGCTACCGCAGTCGAGAAAGGAGATGTTAGACTTAATGACCAGGTGGTGATGTGTAAGTGATTCCTAATCTTCTGTCAGGTTGTGGCAACTCTTGATTTGGTGGAGATGCGACACACAGTCGATCCGGCCTCAAATCAACAAGATTCGAACCGCGCAATAGCAGCACCACTTCTTCTCTGGTTATCAACCGTTCACACATGATTGACCTCGCTAAGAAGGCTAATCCCAACCTGCGAATCGAAGAACACAAGCAAAAACAAGGAAGAACGCAACTCAATTGCGAAATCTGAATGAAATCACGAAGTTGGAAAACCAACGAACCGTCAAACGGCGAAACTATTTCATAACAGAGGAAAACTAATCAAAACCTATCTTTAATGATGGCGGTTCCTGATTATATAGAGTTTAGGACGATCTTAGGAGCAAACTCTAATACTAATGGGCTTAAAAAAGATACACGGCACAAAGGGCAAAAGATAGTATCGAGCACCCGAGGCAGTTTCTGGACATCATCTTGTTTTAACGATTTTAGCTGATTTCGGTTGAATTTGGAGATGAGACCGATACCGTTGGAAAGCTTATCTTGTTAGCTTTCCAACTATATCTAGAACGTACAAAACGGAGATCACATGAGACTGAGGCATCCGTTTTAGTGCAGGCTGCTCCTGAAGTCCGAGTCTGACTCGAACTCGAGTTGTTTGGATCTTCACCGGAGTCGAACGTGCGGTTTTAATCTTGAGCATCTCTAAGTCCATCTTCATGCTTTCCTTGACTCTCTTTAATATTTCTAATTATGATAAAGTTATTAGATAGTAATCTATTTTTAAAGGACGAAAAACATGTGTTTAGGAACATGTTCACCTCTAATTTTAACTGTCGTACATAAGTTTCATCAATACTAATTTGAGGAGTCTTGTGTGTATCTAAAGGAGAGATGTTCTCATTATCCTTCCCTTCTTGTTTTGGAGTCGTCTTCGACTCAAATTTTTTGTCGAGATGTCGACTCCACCATGTCCTACAACCTGCATGAAAAGGTGGAGGCCACGGGAGTATTTGAACGCAATCACTTTGTGGCTAAAAATACTTATAATCTCATCATTCTTCCCTTCTTGATGAAAAGCCGTCCTCGACTTGCTCTCTTGGGTATCATGATACTTCTGCAAATAGTTAGTAACAAGAGCGCATAAATAGCTAGAAAGATCATGAGATGCAAACATAGCATCTTTACACACTAAAACATCACATTAAGTACTTTTATCATAAAAATCAGCAAAATCATTCTTTTGAGAAGCCATAAAGTGTGTTGTATTAGAAAAATTAGATAAACAAGAGATGACATGACATTTTATGTTTCTATCATTTAGTTTGTTATTTATTTTTCACTATGCAAAAGGATTTAAAATTTGAGCAAATATAAACTCTATGCACCATAAACACATCTCTATGATCAGAGTTGCCTGTAACATAAAAATGAGTTCTAGTTAACAAAGGCAATTCAGATTCAAAAAATTTCGTCCTCTCTATTGTAGTAAGGTCAAAAAAAAATCATATTCAATATAACCTACAGTGTTTGGAGAAGGTAGCAATTTCGGCTCATTATTTTCACATATAATGAGTGTGAAATGTTTAATTTCAGAACTAGTGAATGAATAAAAATTAGAAGTATCGTATTCATTCACTTATTGTTGCATAAGAAAAATAGAAA
>BCLH01003296.1:0-14300 GCA_001602315.1 Zoysia pacifica
ATGGGCCCTGGATGCCATTTAGACCGAGCAAGGTGGCATCAAAGAAGACACGGTTGTGATTGCAGTACCTGTCCGTTGGGTCGACATCATCGAAGCGCTGTGGGAACTGAACAAATGCTGTGTTGTCGCCGTCACGCCGGTCAAGCATGAAACACATTGCAGCACGGAAGGCCTGTGAATTGTTGACGTAGTGGTCCCCGTCAAAGTTGATGATGAAGGGTGCATTTGTCAGGAGGGCAGAAACTCGTAGTTGCACGTTCATGGCGCCTGCTTTCTTTTGATGGTCATAGCCTGGGCTCTTCTCACGGGAAATGTAGACGAGCATTGGGAGCCGCATATCAACGCTACTGAAGTCTAGAGGGTTGTTCACACTTGCCGGTAGACCAACTTGAGGTTTGTCTCCTGGGTGGTTCAACATAACCTATTGGACAGACATATCAGGGTAAATAGATTAGTTTACTTTCTTAGCTTAATCATGATATCATGAGTTAACATTATTTGAAATAAAGTTTTCTTCCTAGAAAAAAGCACACCAAAATTGTAGGAGTATACCTTAACAATTCCAGCGTGTTGTCCTTTTTTGTGGTGTTGAGCTGGGTCAAACCATGTTCCTGGCCACTGTGTTCCATCTGCCATCCAGGTTGCTTTTGTACCTTGTTTGGCCTCTGCATTGTTGTATGCCTCTGACCGTTGGGGGATTTTGGTAAAAAGTGCGTCCAAGCGCACCTTGAAATCATCATATTCCTCAGAAATGAGCTTGTGGTCACTGACAAACTCATCTGGTGCATTTCCTGTGTACGAGCGGTTCTTTACTGAAAAATAACTTTCAGGGGCTCTTGGCTCAATGCAATGTTTTCGGCAAAAGGGAACCCATATTGCAGCAAACCTTGCAGTCTCAAGCAAGCCCTCATAATGGATTATTGACCCGCCATCATCTGAGAGATAAGTTGCATGCCTATCAACTGGGTAGTCTATGGCGAGAATGGAAAGGATAGCATTCATAGTGTATATCATAGGCTCATTTATGGGGTCAACTGTGTTGATGAATACATCAAGTCTTGGGAGATTAGAGTTGCCATCAGGGAGATCAAACTGTTGCTTCAAGAGGGCAAGATCTGGGACACGCTTGACAGGATTGAGCTTTGCAACTTGGTTTAGCAACCAAGTGACACCGAACCAGAAATCCCCAACAATCGATATCCACCAGAGCCACATGCCATCGGCATATGGGTGCCTGATACGCCATATGAAAAATAGGATTATAGCAACCAATCTGAGCAAGGTCAACAGCCTGTCACACATAAATAAACAATATTAGAAAATATCAAGTAATATTTGTGAGTCATGACATTGAAACTAGAATAACTAGACTAGCATACAACAGTATGAATGACCAATGCCACTGTAACTAAATGAAGATTTGTAGAGCAAAGAAATTATGCCACAAACCATCCAGTTCAAGAGGCATTGAAAGTCTATCATATGTTTGTACAGTTTTCATGACCAAATAAGCTGTGATTTAATCAGTAACAGATATAACAATTTACTCCCTCTGGTTTTATTTTGTTGATGTGGGCCAGTACAAATTTGCACTAACGGATATCAACAAAATAAAATCAGAGGGAGTATAATAAAGCTAGTACCTAGCAGTAGCAAAACATAATGAAATAATCGATCAGCAGCTCTCAAAATAATCAATGACATGAATCCTGGACTACAGGGTACCTATAATATACTACAGTAATCCGTAAAATCAATCTCCAGCTCGTTCTGGTTACTAACATATAAACAAATAGTTTCATGTTCATTAATGTGTGACGATTTAAAAGTTTAAAAGCAATAGCCAATTGGCAGTGATTGCATAACTACACTAGCCACTTTTTTTTCCAACAGCAACATAGCATAACACAAAAGCTTGTCTGCAGTCCTCCTGTCTGGGACGCCTAACCATAGCTACATCAGCACTACATTTCCCCATACATAATGCGGTTCGATTCCCAGCTCAAATATTCAGCTACAAGTGCAGGTTCAATATTGCTCATTGAATATAAGCCATTTCAGTCAAACCTAACAGCGATGCGCGTCTAGGAATCTGACAAGCAACGCATCAAACAAACCTAGTGGCGGAATGCGTCAAGACCACGGCGCAGGCTGGGATTCACCGAGGATACAGAACGACATGGCTCTGCGCCCATGTTACGACTACAGCCCGGCGCTCTCCGGCGAGCCGTCCAATGCGGTGCCGCGAGCTCCGGAGCCGGGTTGGCCGAAGAACTTTGGCCTGGATGGCTTGTGGGTTGAACGGCCGTGGGTGCTTGGGTAGGACTGGAAGCGCAAGCCACGGAGCGGAGGCGCGGAACCGCCGAAGCGCTGCCAGGATCGGCGGCACTAGTCAGGGTTGCGTGAACAGTCGCCGTCGTCATCGTGATCGTGGATCAGCGGTCGCCGCCGCCGTTGTGCGGCGCTGTGGCCTGTGGGGCCGAATTTTGGCCCCGCATCTATTTTCGTTGTAGCCCATTGGGCTTTCGTCCCCGGAGGGCACGCGCTTTTCCCTCAGCCTGCTAACCTATCCGGCCCAGTGAAACGACATTTTTTTTTACTCCCCCGTATGGAGCACGTAGGAAAGTGAAGGAGCTGCCGTTGCTTCCTCATCCTTTCTCCACTGCTCTGACCAAAAAAACATCAGTGGTGAAATTGGAAACCGGATCCAGTGTCGTACTGCATCTGCGCTTTCGGGTCGCTGACACGCTGCAACGAAAAAGCAACACTGCAGCCAAACCCGCCCGTCCAATTGTGCGACCAAGCTCACGGTCCATGCTATAATGGAACTAATCATGAAACTAGCGGAAGAAATTCTGCACGTGCGCTTCTGAGGGCGGATCCTGAGAGGTGCTGCACCCCTTTCTTACATTTCCTACAAGGGCATGTTTGAATTTGGTCGATTAATTGTTTTGCTGACTAAAAATTAGTCAATTTTTTTCAAATGGACGGACTAATAGAGAAATGTGACATCTCAAATTTTAGAACTAATTTAAAATACGAAATTCAATTTTTTCTTTTTTTAACAATCACCGTAACATTTTTCCTTCTTTTTCTCACCTTCTCTTTTCTTTCCTGTTTCAAAAAGAAGAATCCTCACTAAATTAAAACCTCGCTAATAAGAAATTTCAAAATACTAAAATTTGAAGGTGCGACAAGTGTTTGCCTCTTTTTTTTTCTTTTTTTTATCGTTTGTTTTTTTGCATTGCTTTTGAATCCTAAATTCATCCATGTGTTGATTCCAATTCTCATCCAAACCCAAATTCCAAATTTCCGCAGTGGGCTGGTGCTCCTTCTTTTTCCTTCTCTGGCCCGGCCTGCTTCCACTTTTTCCTTTTTCTTGGCCCAGCTTCGGCCTGGCCCCACGCAGCCCGCCTCCTTCTTCCTCCGTCCACGCCGTCTAAAACGAACGCCGGTGTGCGTAGCCACGCACCTCGCCACGCACCGCTCCACGCACCTGCCCCTCCACGCGCTGCTACGGACTGGCACGAAATCGAGCTATCTCGCCTCGTTCCTCATTTGGTCGCCCTGCTCCCAGAGCTGACCGCCGTCGCGCTGCCTCTACTCCGCCGCCAGCGCTCGTCGTCGCGTCCCCGGCATGTCTGAGCACGCGGAGAGGATCCCTGCGCCGCCGCCTCTCCGTCCTGCGCCCGAAACCGATGCTCTTTGGGTGTCGCTACGCCCGACGCCACAAGCCGCCGCCGCGCCCTGCGAGCGCTCGGTGGCCGGCGCTACTCCGGCGTGCCTGGGCAGAGTTGAGGACCCCTGCGCGTTCCTCCCTCGAAGAGTAGCCCCCACACCACCACCACGCCGTCCTCACCGTCTTCGACCATTCAATTTTTGGGCAAAACACGGCAGAGGTCGAGCTCCACCGTGCCTCCTCTGTGCACCGACATTTCTCTGTCGCCAGCGCTGCATGGCCCCTTTCGGGCTCGACTGGACATGCAGGGAGGTCCAGCACACCTCCCTCTTCCTTCTACACCTAAACCCGAGGCCTTCCGGTCGCCCTGCCGGCCGGACATTGTGCGCCGCCCTGCGCCCGCGCTCTTCACTGTCGCCGGCATTCTGCCGCACCTCCCCGGCACTGTCGTGCCCCTGGCCAGCACCCTCTTGACCTCCTACTCCTCTGGGGCCCTCCAATTTGGGCCCAGCGCGGCCAGCGATGCGCGCCACCAAGCGACGCGGCCCTCCGTGCGCCTCCCTCGCCATTCGATCGCGTCCAGTGCCCCCTGCACCCGTCGCAACTCCAGGAGGAGTCACCGCGCCCTACTCTCTGCACCCCACCGGGATCCGAGGCTCTTCTGGCGCGGCTGCGCCCTCGCCACCGTCGTGGTCCGCGGCGGAACTCGTGGACCGGCCGACGGCTGTGGTCCATAGAGCCAGGAACTGGTCCAGGTTTCTTCAGAGAGAAGCAGCCGCATGGTAAAATTTCTTTTTACAAAGAGGCCCTTCGATTATTTAGATAAAGTCCTAAGTTCAATGCCTTTACAGAAAGTCCCCCGATCTGCAGTTTATTTACAGTATAATCCTATTCCCATATACACCAAGACCCCTTTTCATTTTTGTAATTACAGAAACACATATGCACACCCCCCCCCAGGGTTGAACACGGTAGATGGCATGTGTCCCTCACACGGTAGCCGGCTGTCCCGTTCACAAGTATCCTGAGGCTCGATCACGTTTATGTGACCTCGAACCAAACACAGACACGACCACGTCTCTGTGACCCCAAACCAAGCCTTTGACACAGCCATGTCCGCGTGACCACGATCCGAGACTTGGGTCACACGATTAGTTCGCGATCTTGGCTTTGGACATGGTCACAGCCGTGTGACCCAAAAGCGGAGTCACAGCCGAACTTCATGCACGTGTCCTGAGTCTTGAACATGGCACCGGCTGCATGAACCGCCACACGGTCTCGGTTCGCCTGATCGTCCCGGACACGGGGCGCGGACACGGATGGACCCCAGTAACCACGACCCATAACTGGGTTGAACATTTCAGCACCTACCGAACCCCCACGGTCCACCCGACACCAACTGGATTAGGGCCATGGACACTAACCAAACCATGTGTCCATGGGGTTTCATACTATCCCCAGATCCAGTGCCCACTCTTGGCTCCACACCGCGCCACACTGCACCCCGACGCGCGTCCGCAAGAAGAAGCGCAGCCTTGGTCTCTGACCAGTGGGCCGCGTGACCCCGCGAGCCGGCCACACACATGCACAAGCTCGCGCTCGCACCAAGCTCTACTCCCGGCCTTATGTTCCCAAACACGGTCACGGCCTTGTGTCCACTTTGGACACAGTCACGCCCCGAGTCCACCTTGGACACAATCATGAACACGTGTCCGCGGTCACAGACACGGTCATAGCTTCGTGTCCACAGACACGAACACGGACACATCACAGCTCACGTGTCCACGGACACGGGCACGGACATGCCACAATACACGTGTCCACCGAATTCCTCGATTCAGGACACCCATGTGTCCAGGGGCCGTGGACACAGGCCGAACCACGTGTCCACAGGATTTCCCCAGATTCGGGACACGCATGCCTCCAGAGGCCGTGGACACCGGCCGAACCATGTGTCCACGCTATCTTTTTCATATTCCGGTCACAGACTACCCGACAATGTGAGGAAACGGTCGAAGTCACAGGCCGAACCTCGTGACCACGGGGTCTGTCCTATGTTTCACGTCTACACACACCTGACAGCCGTAGACATGAGCTGGATAGCATGCCCACGGGTGTTTTCCTGTCTTCCATCGTGAACAACTTGCTGGCTCACCACCGCCACATTCCAATATTGTTCACAGCAACCAATACACCGTTGGAACCGTTGTCTCGAGCTCCACCACATCAAGTCATTTAAACCTCAGCCAACATCTGATCTTACTGGTTTGTTTTAATAGTAAGTTCTTCACGGAGTTTAATCGTTGTTTCTTCTATTGGTTTTATCGTTTTTAGTGCAAGTCTTTAATTATGATGCATCTCTAGGCATAGATTCATAGTAGCTAGTGTGCACCCCATCATAGCATGACTTCATTGTTTAACACACATTAGTATGCATAACCATGTTAGCACTAAGTAATCTAATTTAAGGTTAGAATTATAGGATTAGTAGTTAAATGCTAATAGCTAAATATTAGGAAATAAGTAAATACTTAGATAGCAGCCCATAAGCGTCCTATCACGCATTCACTCATGCAATAGCACGTACTTGTACCACTTGTTAGCGTTAGTAGTTTAATTATATAAATTAAACTAGATAATAAATTGTTGATCACTTAGGATGACCCACCGATATGTATATAAATTAAGTAATTAACAATAGTGCTGTGCCCATCACCGCACCTTAGTTAACGTCATCTGCTGAATGTAGTAGTTTAGATGTAATTGTAGAATCAAATACTTAGTCACTAGGAAGCAAGTGCAACACATCGGCATATGCTAGTGCACGTGCCGCCTATTAGCATTGATGGTATAATTACAAGAATAACTCAGTAGTAATTATTAGTCACTCAATAATAATTAGATCACCTACATAATAGGAGGTAAATGTCGAATAGCCGCATATGCATCTCATCTCTAGTCAGCATGCATCAGCACACGTACCGAGTTAGCTCTATGTAAACTAGATAAAATTAGAATATTGTAATTAGTAGCTAAACACTAGATTTCCTACATAAATATTGGGAATTAATTAAATATAGCACCTGTAGGCACATTGCTCTGCATTTGCATGCATTAGGACATAAGAGACACTTTGGCTTTAGTAATTTATCTATAAAATAAAAGCAAGTAACTAGTCCTTAATTATTAAGAAGCAATTGCATATTAGGAATCAAAGTAATTAATCTTTTAATCACAACAGGTTTCATGCATACTATATTTAAATAAAGTATTAGATGGCACCTATATGCATCTTACCTGCAGTAGTGCACATAAGCGCCAGTGAACCATATCAGTTTAGCTATAAGTCTAGAATCTTATAATTAATCTCTACGCACAAGAGGTTACACACTAGAAACTATACAGTTAAATTGTACACTACGCACCCCACGTGATCACTTGAGCACTAACTAAATGTAGCTTAAAATGAACTAGAAGTTAAAGCACTTACTGTTAATATTAATCATTAAGCTAAGGTTTACATAAGATGACACCATGCACCATGCGAATGTCATAAGTTCACAATATAAGGCATTCGTGCTGTTCACAGAACTACACGTGCACATGCCTTACCATTAACCATACTGGCAGGCTTAGCCGCCCATCGTAATAACTACCCACCACAAGAAACCTAGTACAGTCCATAAGCTGCACTAGGCATATCAACCACCGCATCATCCATGACTTGCACTAGTTTTTTCTCACGGTGTTTAATTGGTTCTTATTCGGAGTTCTTGGATTTTATCTCTTCTTCTCGAGCTTTGTTTCTTTCGTAGTAATTTTATTAGGCTTTTCTTCGCGTAGATAACGCTGAGTGTAAGGAAGTGTCCAGCTTCAAGAGGAGCCAGAAGGTCAGCGTGTGAAGAGAAGCACGAAGATTTGGATGCGAAGCCAGAGATTGAAGACTAGAATCTTGATGAAGAAGCCTCCGACCTCAAGCTCCGAAGATTAAAAGTTTGCAGGCAAGCTCTAACCCCTTGATCATATTGAACCTATATTTTGCTAATGCTCCTATAGTGTCTATCTATACTGCTATGCATAATATTTTTATTTAAAACATTGTGTTAATTATAATCCTACTTGATTGATTGTTTTACTGATATTAGTAGCAGTTACTAGACATTAATATTAAATACATTCATTACCCGTTGACAATACCCTCCTTGTTAAGCATAGGTCTCCCGTCTTTAAATACTTTTAAAGAACGTCCTTGTTAAGCATAGGTCTCCCGTCTTTAAATACTTTTAAAGAACGGAGAGTTGCCTTGTTTAGTAGAATGCTTAGGACCCCAATTGTGGTTCCTTGCACTACCGCACCATACACCATTCGTTTACAAAATGCGTTAAATTGTGTTTGGTGGTGTGCGTGAAAAGAAAAGGGTGGGGATTAGTACAACTGGTGCTAGGTGAAGAAGGATGATTCTGGTCGTGATGTGGGGCTCACATGAGGTGATGGTGATAGGTGTATAGTCTTCGGTGTGGTCCACCTGTCGTGGATGAGTCCGCCACCCTTGCCATATAAGGACCGGTTCGTTAGCGCTCGACTTAGTAATTTTTGTACAACCACAGAACTTGTATGTATTGGGCAGAACTTATCCTCGCTGTGTAGGTTTTTCACATTGAACCACTAGGAGGTCGGTGGGACACAAGAGACCAGGAGCAAAGCGTGAGATAACTCGCTGCTCGGCTTTCGACCATGTAATTGTTCGCGTCATGGGACCGTAAGCCCACGGATCTAGCCCCTGGTTTGGTAATACCCGGCGTGGTAAATCTTCACGATCCGGCTCTAGAAATGTACCATCGAGTCATCGGGAGTGAAACCCCGACGGATAGCCCCTAGATGCGTCTTGGGTGGAATCTGTGGAAACCTATGTAGTTGTGGGGTAAATGTTATGCAACTCTGTCGCGCAAGAGAAGCGTAACATGTGGGTACAGTGTACAACCTCTGCAGAGTGTAAAAATCCTTTCGGAATAGCCGCTGTCACGGTATTGACATGCTATTGTTCGACAACTCTACGATTAGTTTTTTATGATATCCTTGGCGTGTGAGTGGGTATAGATGCTCGTGTTTTAGAATGCGTAGGCTGTGTGCCAAGGGTCGATACGGTTGGGTGCTGGCACCCCGATTAAAATATGGGTACTGATGATATTGATGAACATCTCCCACAGGACTAACCTACTAAAATATAGACAACAAACGTTTTCACTTCCCTTTTAATATCTTCTGTAGTGAACACTGCATAGAAATGGCTTTGCACAAAAGTGAACCCTTTAGCCTCATCCTTGCTAGAACCAAATATGCATTATATCTATATATTTATTCTTACCTAGTGTTAGAGATTGCTGAGTACCTTATGTACTCACCTGTTTGCATTTGTGGTTTTAAATAGAGAGGACTACGTAGGTCATGACGTGCTGGGTTTTCGTTTTGCTTCCCAAGTTTGCTTGTGGATTTGGGTCTTAGTGTTCCGCTGTTTGCTTTGCTTTTAGCTGGTTGACCGATGTAGAATCATAGAGATCCTCACCGCTTTGCTGCTAAAAGTTCTGTCTCAAGTATCTATTTTCTTTTCGAGGTATGCTTTCGATATACATTCTGTTGTGTTGTGCGTACAGTTACTGATCCAGAGACTGATACGTGTATCATAGTGCATTTCGGAAATAGGGTGCGACAAAAAACTAATTTTTAGTCCATCTACAGACTAATTGTTTTCTAATTAGTCGATCTGAGAGGACTAATTGAGATTAACAATTCGTGAATACAATAAAAAAACCTAAAATACCATTGATTTTTATTTTCAGAAATTAACTCGAAAAAAACAAAACTATCGGATCATAATTGTAAACATACATAGACTAATAATTATTCATGGATCCAAATATATAAATACTAATAGTTAATCAAAGACAAAACAAACATTTTATGAATTAGTCTGTCGGATCCAAACAGACCCTTACTCCTATTTCAAGTACTAAGCCTAATACTTTCTCTTTTTTAAATTGTTGTTACCATTGACGGCATCAACTTTGGTCATTTGTTTTATTAAAAAATTAATTCAAATTTCTAAAATTATAACTCATAATTCTAACTATTTTGATAATAAAACAAATTACAATAAAATATATAATATTCATCTAACTTTTTTTATAACTAGTCCCAATACGTGTGCTAATGCTACGGTCTAAGTGAAAAAATTAACTTAAGAAATAATATATTTATATTAAAATAAATTTGTTTTGTTTTTTAACAACTTTTTTTAATCTCTTATATTTGTTTTGGGTAGTTGTGTTTTATTAACTAACATAGCCCGTGTGAGTTTAAGATCTAAGAGATCCGAAAAAGTTTATCTGTTAGATTTGTAAGAGATATTTATAGAGAGATTTTATCTGTCATATTTATAAAAAAAATAACTCAAGGTGCATTTTCCATGTATGCATAATTTAAACTATTTTTGTTAAAGATATTTTATTGTATGTACGTAACAAAAAATTGTGCTTTTTAAAGAAAAATTGTTCATTTACGTGCAGTCTAAACTATTTCTGTTGGGGATTATTTTTTAAACCAAAGGAGTAATTTACATGGTAAAAAAGCTCATTTAAATGCTTAAGAATAAGATTAGCACTCCTCAATACATCCGCCCCTGCGCTTCTCCGGTGCACCAGCATTCCAAAGAAGCACTATGAGACACGAGCTTATTATCGATCAGCTCGTTAGCTACGAAGCTATGGTTAGACACTGTCACTCACTCACCTGTAGGGGAGCAGGAGAACGGTCTGGACCTTGTACGTCCGGAACAGCAGCGGCCGGTGCCCGTCCTCACCGCCGTCTTCCACGGCGGCCGCCGCCTCCTCCTCGTCGACGGGCGTCCAGTACTTGTCTCTCGGATCGACCGCTGGCCTCTTCGTCGCGCCGTGACGCTGCTTGCCGTTTCCGTTCGCCGCCTGCCGGTCGGCGACGGCGGCGCCATTGCTGCTGTCGCCTCCGTGGCCGCCGGCACCGTTCGCAGCCGTCGCCCGAGGAGCCATGCCGGCCGCCTCGTGGTTAGCTATCCGGGCAGCTGGCCACTCGCTCAGTGCACTGGAGGCACACGCTGATCGCTTGCATTTAGAAGAATATAAATACACTCGACACTGATCAATTACTAGCCTAATTTCCTGGAAAGGAGCACGAAGTTGCTAGCTTGCTCGTCGGTTACTAATAAAGCGATGGGGTGAGCGAAGGGCGAGCTGTCGGTCTCGTTTCTCTCCACATCACGAGGGTACAGATTGCTACAGTGCTCTGCATGCATCGTGGACCAGGTTATTTGGTGGTACATCAAAAGATGGCATCAGTTATGCCAGGACCAACAGATTATTGTGCCGTGCGTTCTGTCCCATTTCTAGAAACACTCCATGGACAAAAAAACGCTACACGCCAGAATATAATTAGCCATCGAGGCCTCATTTCAGATGAATTATAGGAGTATAGTGTTTTCATAAGAACCAGATAATTTTGGAAGGAAAACACAGTACTCAGAAAAGTTCCCGAGAAACATATGACGGTATGGGTTCTAATTAATTATCTCGACCGTTGATTACAGCCATGCATAAACACGGAGCAGAGTAACAGACATTCATCCCAGGCCGGCCCCCCACCTCAGGAGCTGCCGCGAGCTCCGTATCAACCGCCGCCTCGGCCTCCCTCGAGCTCCCGAGCTCAGCTCCGACACCTCGCGAGCTCCGCCTCGCCGTCACCCCCGAGAACGGCCCTACTGCCCCAATGACCTCGGCTAACAAACCCGACGAGCTCGTCGTCGCCTCAGCAGCTCGCGTCCCCCTAAGGGCATCTCCAATGTGTAGAATTCACCGTGGTCTTAAAATGCGGTCCACTATGATTTGATGTGGCTTGTTAAAACAACCTCCAATGTATAGAACCAACAATTGCTTCTAGATTCAGCCCTATCAAATAAAAAATAATATATTCTCAACTATAATTGCTCTTAGAACCTGGTTCTATGTCAAGAACATGCTCCTTCTTAGGGCTTCTCCAATGCGCAGGTGCACTTGTCCTAAGCAGTAAAAAAATAGTTGAAACCAGGTTCTATATGTCGGCGTTCTGACCACCGGCACAGTACAAATATACGATCGCGGGGGAGGTGTACCTTCGTATTCGATATAGCCTAGTCTAAAGAAGACTCAAAGGGGTTTTTTACCTGGTTCGAGCCATCTCGAATGGTGTAATACCTTACGTCTAGGGAGCGGATTATCTCGATGATAATGTTACAAAGGCTGGATTCTCTCTTCGCGAGAGGATCCGAAACGGGTGGAGGATGATTGGAACGTGGATGAGTGAGGGCGCTTGCTAGAAAGGATGCAAGGGCCCAAGTGGTGTTCATTGGTTTGTTTTTTGTTGTTCTCTTGTTCTATTCTCCCCGGGTCTCCCTTTATATAGAGGGTTCGGGGTTACAAAGTGGTGGGCCCTACGCGATCCTGTCGCCTCGCCGACAGATGGGCCCTTCCACTGTCGTCGCTTGTCATTCGGTTTGCCCAGGCGCGGGCGTGACCCGTCGCGTCGCGCGCAGCGACGGGCACTGTGGCGCCTGTCTGATACTGCTGTGCCGGCTACAGTGCTGTCGAGTCTTGTCCAGCAGTCGTTGCAGCTTTCTGCTAGAGTGTCGCCGTGGTGAATCTCGTCCTATCCCGTCAGGACGGATGGCGGTTGGCCACCGAAGTAAATACGCCATTACACCGTACCTACCTCCCGGGGGTCGCTCCCTGGGGGTCGGTTCTTAGAGATCAGAGTCTTCGTGCGCCTCAGGGCGGCTAACTTGGCCGTCGTAGATCGCCGCCTTGGGGGTCAGATCTCGCGGTCGCCCGACCCCTAATTTGGGGCCTTACGCGTTCGAGCACGGACTGTCAGCTACTCGGGGTATGTGATCCCGACAGTAGCCCCCGAGCCTGGTGCCGTTTGCGACCTCCGGTTGAGGCGGTGCTGGGCTGGTCGTCCCCGATGTTCGTTCTGGTCCTACGGGGGCGCGTGAGCGCGCCTGTAGGGCGTAGCCCTCGAACCCTCGAGCGATCAGAAGGGTCGGTCGTGGGCTGAAACGTTGCGCGGACCATCATTCGTCGATGGTTGATCCTACGGGGGCGCGCGAGTGCGCCGGTAGGGCGTAGCCCCCGAGCCCTCGAGCGATCCGAAGGGTCGGTCGTGAGCTGAAGCGTTGCACGGGCCGTCATACGCCGACGGCCGTTCATATCGGGTTCGTTTCGTAGGCCTAGCCCCCAAGCCCAGAGGCGATCTGGGGGGCCGGCTGAGCGTTGTCCCGACGGTCGAGGTCGGATCGAGGTCGGTCTCGGTTTTTCTATTCGGTAAGACGCCTGGGAAGGGCCGGTTTCGACGCGGTCCCTGTCCGTGATCAGCGTCGCGCCTAGGACAAAGCCATGATCCACGCCCGATTGTTCGGATTGGTCAGGTGGCCTCGGCTATCGGTCAATCAACCGTTAGGGGTTTCGTTTTGCGTGCACGCGTCGTTTTGACAGTCGGGGTCGGGCCGAGGTCGTTCTCGATCTTTCGTTCGGTAAGACGCCTAGGTCAGACCGGTTCGATGCCGTTCCTACCTATGATCAGCGTTGCGCCTAGGCTTGGCCATGATCAGCGCCCGAACGTTCAGGTCGGCCCGGTGGCCTCGGCTTGTCGGTCTGTCGATCGTGGGGGGCTTCGTTCGCTCGCCTCCCCTCGTTCGGATTCGCCGTGACGGTCACGAGAATCGAGCAGCTTCCGTGCACCACGTGGAGGGCAATCGGGCCGTTGGGGAATTCGAATGTCACATCCCAAATCTCAAGTTAAGAAAAAAGAGAGTTTTAAAATTTTTTCTTTCCTTGACAATCTAGTTAGGCCAATTTTTACAATTTTCCTTTAAAAGGAACTAAAAATTAGAAAGTAGTTATCTAGAAGTCAAATTTTTGAAACATAAAATGTGAATTGGACAAGTGTTTGAGCTCTTTTTTTTTCGTTTGGAATTTTGGTTTTTGGAGTTTGAATTTTTCCCAAAAATCTTAGCTCTAAATTCAATCTAGAATCCACATAGAATTGGAAAAAGGAGGGAATTCGAAATTTGCTAGTGGGCCGAAAATTCTTTTTCCAGGCCGGCCCATTTCCTCTCCTTCCCTCCTTCCTCCGGCCCGGCCTGCACTTCACCTTCTTTTCCCTCTAGCCCAGTCGCGCTTCTCCCCTGCCGTCTTCCTCGCCATCGCACGCCGCGCATGCACCAGCCGACAGGGCAGGCCAGCCCCGCCTGGCAGCACTAGTGCGTTGCACCCGAGGAGGGCCGTGACGGCGCTGCACGTCGCCGTCAACCTCTGCCATTGCGCCGGAGCCAGGGGAAAAGCAACGTCGTTGACGTTCGTTTGAGCGGCGGCCTTGTCGCGACGCCATTGAAGTCGGCCACCGCCCGCCGCTTGCCGACCTGTGCGGACCCCGCGTTGGCTACACGCTGAGCCGCCACGACGCTTAGACCGGCCACGCAGCTGTCGAAACCGTCCAACAATTGCCGCCGACTGCCCCGCTCACTGCCGCGCTGAGCTCGCCCCCCCCCCCCCCCCCCCCC
>BCLH01003296.1:20078-31968 GCA_001602315.1 Zoysia pacifica
CTCGCCTGACGCTGGAGGAACCGAGGGGGCAGAGCTACCAACGCCGCCTGCAACGGCGGCGCCTTTCGAAGGCGCGGCGGCTCCACTGCCCTCGCCCGTGCCCATCGTCGGGCGCGTCCTATGTGAGACGACCCGTGGCAATTTGCTCGAGGCCATCGAGACGTCGGGCTCCGCGGGCTCGAGCGGCGACATCGGGGTCGTCGTCGAAGCTCAAGAACTGGTGGCGTCGACCGCCACCTGGATAGTCCCCGAGAGAGGGCCCCTCCCGCTCAAAGGGGCTATCGACGGGTTCGGCTACCTGATGGACCGGGTGGGCGGCGCCCGGGCCCTCAATATGAGGCTGGTCGCCGGCCTCTGGGAGCTGTCGGGGGTCGCCGAGGAGGTCGACGCCATCTTCGACGAGGCTCACTTCGTCGAGTGCCAGGTATACTTACGTTAGGTCTTTCGCTTCTGATTCCCGTGGACTTCGAGCTGACAACCTTTCACAGGATAACTTGTACGCGGTCCTGGGTCAGCCCCCACGCGAGTTCGCCGCTCGAGCCGAGGTCGACGCTCTGAGAGAGCAGCTGGCGAAGACGCGGGCCGAGTCGGGGGAGACCGCAGCTGACTTGAAGTCGCAGCTCCTTGCTGCGCGGGAGTCGGCTCGCGTCGCCCTCGAAGAGGCGAACATGGCGCGAGCCAAGGCGGTAGCGTCCGACGCTCGAGCCACCCGGACCGTGGCGGCCCTCGATTAGGCCAACCGCACGGTCGTCGGTAAGTCGCATCGTGTTCATCCGACCCTTAGGGTCAGATTCTGACTTGTAATCTTACAGGGCTCCGCCGTTAGGCCGCGGAGCATGACACCGAACTGCGGCGTCACGGGCTCCTCCATCAGCACGCTGTAGGGGCCCGTTTGACCATGGAGCAGACGCTCCGTTTGACCAAGGAGAAGCGCGACCGTGCCTTCGAGCATGTCGACCTCCTCAAGTCCGAGCGGGTCGTGCTGCAGTTCGAGGTCAAGCAGGCGACGACGGAGCTCGGGCGGACGCGAAAGGAGGCCACCAGGGTAGAAGAGGAACTCTCGGCGGCCCAGACCTAGAACGAGCGGCTCCGAAAGAGCCTCGATTGGGCGGGGCAGGCCGTCGAAGCCGTCGAAAAGGAGCGGGACGGTAAGGGCGGGCCCTTCCCCGACTTAGTTCCGTCCCCGGTTCGTTTCACTGACGATTTGAATTGCAGGATTGGCGGGCGAGGTTCAGACCCTGAGGTCGACGGGTCTGCACCTCATCAGGAAGTTGTACTCCGGCGTGCCGGACTCCGTCCCGACGGGGGTCGTCGCTCACGCCCTGCAGCAGCTTCCGGATGTCGTCTCCAACATCGTGATGAGGGCGCTGGAGGACAGGTCCTCGACAGCCTTGGCCCTGGTCCGCTCCCATTATCCGGATGCAGACTTCGGCAGGGTCGTCGAAGGCTTTGCGTCGGGCTACTCGAACGAGTAGCTGAACTCGATCTCGGTGGAGACGCAGGAGCCAGGGGCGAAGGCCGTCGCCGACTTCAAGACGGAGGACTTCCTGCCCGAACGATTCGGCCCGTTCCCCTATGTATAGGTCCGAGTTTGTAAGAGGTGTTATCGCAATAATAAAGAATATCATTTGAAAAACTTTTGCGAGACTAAACTCGAGTTTCCGACCCCCCCCCCTTCGCATGCTGTGACTGTTTTTCGTGCCCCCTCGGCGTCAATCAAACGATCAAACGAATGGGTCGAGTATAGCTCGTAGGGTCGGGTGTCGGGCCCGATACAGCCGTAGAGCGTCATCGACTCTCGATTCGTAGATAGTATAGCCACGGGGAGGCTTCGAACGAAAAACACGCGCGAAGTTTGTCGTGTTTGGGGGTCACCCGCGAGCTCAGCGCGGGTCGGGGATCCGACCCCGAGGAAACAAAAAGGGCAAAAAAAACGTAGAAGGATTACCGGGGAGCGGCGCCTCGGCGCAAAAAATCGATAACCGAGGTCGAACGTTGCGACACTTGAGAGGGTGGAGGTAAGTAGCCCCCGGGTGCGGGGGTGGCCGAGACGGCCATGGCTCGCAGCCCAAAACGATGAACGGGAGTAAAGTTATGAGAACTTTGCTGTTTTTATTAAGTGTAGAATCGTCGGAGGCTCTCGATGTTCCATGCGTTCGCGAGTTCCCGACCGTCCTCAGTTGCTACTTTGTAAGCACCGGGCCTCAGGACGCTCTTGATTACAAAGGGTCCCTCCCAGGGGGGCAACAGTTTATGCTGGTCGGCTTTCGTTTGCACCCTTCTCAGCACTACGTCTCCTACGTTCAGCGCCCGATATCTAACGCGCCAAGCGTGTAGTCGTCGTAGACTCTGCTGGTACTTGGCGGAGCACAGGAGAGCGACTTCGCGCGCCTTTTTAAGCTGGTCGAGGCTGTCCTACAGCGCGACCTGCTATCTTTCCTCGTCGTAGACTCGGACTCGCGGAGAGTCGTAGTCGAGGTTGGTCGGCAGCATCGCTTCTGCTCCGAACGTCATGAAGAACAGCGTGAACTCGGTGGTTCTGTTGGGGGTCGTTCGCAGACCCCAGAGAACCGACGGGAGTTCGCTCACCCATTGTCCGGCTGCTTGCCTGACAAAATCGTAAATCCGTGGCTTCAGCCCTTGGAGTATCATCCCGTTGGCCCGTTCGACCTGCCCATTCGTCCTTGGGTGCGCCTTGGAGGCGAAATCCAGGCGAATGTGATACTCGTCGCAAAATTTCCGGAATTGCTGGCCGGTGAACTGCGTGCCGTTGTCGGTGATTATGGTGTTCGGGACCCCAAACCGACAAATGATGTTATAGACGAACCGACTGCCCGGGTTGAAGTGATGTTGGGCACCGGCTCGGCCTCAATCCACTTGGTGAACATGTCGATGGCGACGAAGAGATGGGTGAAGCCGTCGGGTGCTCTCTTGAACGGTCTGAGGATGTCGAGTCCTCAGACAGCGAAGGGCCAGGCGATCGGGATCGGCTGGAGCTCCTGGATCGACAGGTGCGTCTGCCGGGCGTAAAACTGACAGCCTTGACAGGCCCGGACGAGTTTCTCAGCGTCGGCCAGTAGAAGCCTTGGCGGAAGGCTTTGCTGACGAGGGTTTTGGGTCCGGCGTGGTGACCGCAGATGCCCGAGTGGATGTCGTCGAGTAGGTGCATACCCTCCTCCTGAGGGAAGCAGCGCTGCAGCATACCACTCGTGCTTCGCTTGTAGAGCTCGCCGTCCGAAATGACGTAGGCCTTGGCCTGTCGCATGACCTTCCTAGCCCCGTTGGCGTCGGTCGAGAGAGTGCCGTCCTGAAGGTAGGCAAAGATGTTGTGGGACCAGTCGGGGGCGAGTGCCATGATCTCTGCCCCTGGTCCTGGGGTCGGCCCGCCGCTCGATCCCTCGATGGGCGGCCCTTCCGCGACCCTGATGGAGGGTTTGGTGGGGACTTCGAGGAAGACGCCGTCGGGGACCGGCTCACGCTCCTAGCCCATCATGGCGAGGGCGTCGGCGGCCTCGTTGTCCCGACGTAGAACGTGATGGAGTTCGAGTCCATCGAACTTGTTTTCGAGCTTGTGGACCTCTTGACAATAGGCTTCCATCTTCGGGTCTCGACAGCTAGAAGTCTTCATGACTTGACTGATGATCAGCTCGGAGTCGCCCTTGACGTAGAGGCGCTGAACGCCGAGGGTGGTGGCCATTCGCAGGCCATGGAGGAGCGCCTCGTACTCGGCCGCGTTATTAGAGGCGCGAAACTGCAACTACAACACGTAGCGGAACTTGTCTCCCTTTGGAGAGATCAGGACGACCCTAGCCCTTGCGCCCTTGATCATGCAGGACCCGTCGAAGTATATAATCCAATACTCGACGCTGCTGAGGGCCGGCGGTTCCTGAGCCTCGGTCCACTCGGCGATGAAGTCGGCCAGGGTCTGGGACTTGATGGCCTGCTGAGGGACGAAAGCGACGTCGAGCCCCAGGAGTTCCATGGCCCACGTGGCGATGCGCCTGACCATGTCCTTGCCACCGACGATCTCCCCGAGCGAGAAGTTGGTGACGACGCGGACGGAGTGGCTCGTGAAGTAGTGTCGCAGCTTGCGGCTTGTGATGAGAACGGCGTAGATCAGCTTCTCCACTTGGGTGTACCGAATCTTGATGTCGGCCAACACCTCGTTGACGAAGTAGACAGGCCGCTAAACAGACAGAGCCCGACCCTCCTTGCTTCGCTCGACGACGAGGACAGTGCTGACGACTTTCGAGGTCACCGCGATATAAAGGAGGAGGGTCTCTCCTGGGGTCGGGGATGTGAGGATCGGCGACGATGAGAGCAGGAGCTTAAGCCGATCGAAGGCTTCCCGGGCCTCGATGGTCCAGGTGAACTGCTCTGCTTTTCGTAGCAGCCGGTAGAAGGGCATCACTTTTTCGTCGAGCCTTTAGATAAAGCGGCTGAGGGCCGCCAAGCATCCGGTCAGCCTCTGGACGCCCTTGACGTTGCTGATAGGCCCGAGGTTGAGGATCGCGGAGATTTTCTCGGGATTTGCTTCAATCCCCCGCTCGGAGATGACGAAGCCGAGCAGCTTGCCCGAGGGGACCCCAAAAATGCATTTTTCGGGGTTCAGCTTGATTCGATAGCGCCGAAGGTTCGCGAACATCTCCTCCAGATCCTGGACGAGGTCGGAGGTCCGCCGAGTCTTGATGACGATGTCGTCAACGTAGACCTCCAGATTCCGACCCAGCTGGTCGTTGAAGCACTTCTGCATGCAGCACTGGTACATGGCACCGGCGTTCTTGAGCCTGAAGGGCATCGTTACGTAGCAGAAGGATCCGAAGGGCGTGATGAAGGACGTGGCCGGCCAGTCGGACTCGCGCATAGAAATCTGGTGATACCCGGAGTATGCGTCGAGGAAACTCAGAGTTTCGCACCCAGCAGTGGAGTTCACCACTTGGTCGATGCGCGGGAGAGGGAAGGAGTCCTTTAGGCAGGCCTTGTTGAGACTTGTATAGTCGACGCACATCCTCCATTGCCCAGTCTTCTTTTTTACCATTACAGGGTTGGCTAACCACTCGGGGTGGTAGACCTCTTGAATAAACTTAGCATCTAGGAGCTTCGTCAATTCTTCCCCAATGGCTCGGCGCTTCTCGTCGTCGAAACGCCGGAGTCGTTGCTTGACGGGCCGAGAGCCCGTGATGATGTCGAGGGAGTGCTCGACGACTTCTCTCGGGATGCCGGGCAAGTCCGATGGTGCCCAGGTGAAGACGTCCCGATTCCGGGTGAGGAAGTCGACGAGCATGCTTTCCTATTCGCTAGAGAGCGCTATCCCAACCATGACCTTCTTGGAGGAGTCGGCGGGGTCGAGAGCCACCTCCTTGGAATCGTCGGCGGGCTTGAAGGATGTCGACGACGCGGCCTTGGAGTCGAGGATCGGGGCCGACCCCTCAACTTTGTGGATCTCGTCCAGCTAGGCCGGGCCTGATCTAGTGGCGGCCAGCTCAAAGCTTTCCTGCTTGCACGCCAAAGCGTGTTGGAAGTGCGACAAGACCGTGATGATGCCCTTCAGTCTGAGCATCTTCAGCTTCAGGTAGACATAGTTAGGGATGACAATGAACTTCGAGTAGCATGGTCGGTCCAGGATGGTGTGATAGGCGCCGGTGAAGTCGACTACCTTGAAGGTGAGCCACTCGGTCCGAAAATTGCTCCGGTCACCGAATGTGACTGCGAGCGTGGTCTGTCCGAGGGGCGTTGCGTAGCCCCCGGGGACGACTCCGTGAAACAGAGCGTGGGTCGAGCGAAGGTCGGCCTCCATCAGCTTCATCGCCCGAAAGACGTCGACGTAGAGGATGTTGAGGGCGCTCCCTCCCTCCATGAACATCTTCGATAGGTGCACAGAGCCGACGATGGGGTCGAGCACCAGCGGGAGACGCCCGGGCTGCGGGACGTGATTCGAGTGGTCAGCCCGATCGAAAGTGATCGGGGCCTCGGACCACTTGAGGTAGCGGGGAACCGCGGGGTCGACGGTGTTGACCTCTCGCCAGATCCTCTTCTAGCGGCCGCGAGACGCGCAGTAGGCTGCGGGGCCGCCAAAGATCATAAGGCAGTCTTCCAGCTCGGGGAAGGCTGCTTCGACGTCTTCCTCGGCCCCCTTGGCTTGGGGTCGAGCTTGGTCGCCGAGGAGTCGGACTGGAATCCGCTCCTGAAAAACCTCTTTGCCAGGTGGCAATTACAGAGGGTGTGCTTGACCGGCATAGAGTGGTTGGGGCAGGGCCGGTCGAGCATCTTCTCCAAGTGGCCATCGTGGTTGGCCGGCTTCTTGGTCAGGGGTCGGGCTGGTCGGTCAGCCGTGGCCACGAAGTCGTCATCGTGGCGCCAACCTGTGCCCTTCTTGCAGCTCGAGCTGCCGCCACCCCGCTCGTTGCGGCGGTCGGCGGGCCGGTCAGAGGGGCGGTCCCCCCCGACGGTCGGCTCCCGACCTTTCGTCCTTCGTCCGACCTCGATCGAAGTTGGCCTGCACAGCCTCTTCTCCGGTGACGAAGGTCGTCGTGATGTCGAGGAGGTCTCGAGCCGTCCGAGGGTTCCTCCAGCCCAACTTGTGGACGAGCGCCTTGGACGTCGTGCCGCAAGTGAAGGCGTTGATGACGTTGGCGTCGCTGATGTCGGTGAGCTCGTTGCGCTTTTGCGAAAAGCGCTGGATGTAATCCCGGAGCGACTCGCCGGGCTCCTGCTTACAATTTTTGAGGTATCAGGAGTTACTTGGGCGCGTGTAAGTCCCTTGAAAATTGCCAACGAAGATTCGGCGCAGGTCGCTCCAGTTTTGGATGCAGCCCTCGGGGAGGTGTTCGAGCCACCCTCGGGCTGAGTCGGTGAGGAAGAGCAGCAAGTACTGGATGGCGAACAGGTCGTCCGCTCCTCCGGTCCTGCCGATGAGGCGGTAGTTCTCGAGCCAGTGGACGGGGTTCGTCTCCCCGTTGTAGCGGCCGATGGTGGTCGGAGCGCGAAATCTCTGCGGGAATTTTGCGTGCCGGATGAGCGATCCGAACGCCCTGGGCTCGACCCCATCAGGGCTTAGGCTCCTGGAGTCGAGGGAGCCGCATCGATAGTAGCGGTCGTGGGAGCGTCTCCGCCAGGACTCCGCGTGGAGCTCACTCCTCGCCTGCCGTCTGGCGTCGATGGTGCCGCGGGCGTCACGGTTGGGGCTGAGTTGCGGGAGGACCGACCCTGCGTGGTGTCGAGGGTTTCGTTCCTCGACTCGACTGTCACGCGCCGAGCTCCGCCGATCCTGAGACCGACGGTTGCTTCTCGTCTCCGACTGCTGGGGCCGGAGGGACGCTTCTAGTTGTTGAAGCGCGCTGCCGAGGTAGAAGCGTACGCGGTCGTACACTTCCCTCAGTGCTGGGTCCTCAGGAGCAGCGGTCTCGTCGAGGACGCATGCTGCCGCCGCGAGGTTCTCGAACTGGGTGTCGAAGGTCAGCGGCCCTCCAGCTGTGAGCTGTTGGTAGGTGGACCGTCCCCTGGCTCGTGTCGCGTCGCTGGGCCCGGCTGCAGCCTTACCCCTGGGCTCAGAGCTGCCAGTGCGTCCCGAGGGCGGCCAGATCTGGCCGACAGTGTCTACCGCGGGGCGCGGGGACAGGTTGGCGCCCGATGTGTTGCCAGGAGTCGCTGGTTCCACGCCCTTCGGGGCGTGGAGTGAAGCACTCCCATGACGGGTCGTGCCCTAGAATGAGATGGCTCCGGTGCCACCGACTCGGACGCCTCTTGCACGGAGCCTGGAGGCGCAGCTCGCCACCTTTGTTTGCGACGAAGTTCAGGCTCTCGAAGCGAAAAGGCTGCCCAAAGGCGAAGGTGGGGACTTGCCACGACCGGTCATCTTCAGAGACAGCGACCGTGAAGTCCCCGAAGCGGAGGTGGGAGACCGAAATGTCTCCCACGACAGCAAAGTAGGAAGCCATCGAAAAACCGAAGTGAGAGCACACCAAAAGAGAAACCCCCCTTCCTGGCGCGCCAACTGTCGGTGTTCTGACCACCGGCACAGTACAAATATACGATCGCGAGGGAGATGTGGCTTCGTATTCGATATGGCCTAGTCTAAGGAAGACTCAAAGGGGTTTTTTACCTGGTTCGGGCCACCTCGAGTGGTGTAATACCCTACGTCCAAGGAGCGAATTATCTCGATGATAATGTTACAAAGTTTGGATTCTCTCTTCGCGAGAGGATCTAGAACGGGTGGAGGGTGATTGGAACGTGGATGAGTAGGGGCGCTTGCTAGAAAGGATGCAAGGACCCTAGTGGTGTTCGTTGGTTTGTTTTTCGTTGTTCCCCTGTTCTATCGCTCCCCGGGTCTCCCTTTATATAGGGGGGTCCGGGGTTACAAAGTGGTGGACCCTACGTGATCTTATCGCCTCGCCGACAGGTGGGCCCTTTCGCTGTCATCGCCTGTCATTTGCTTTGCCCAGGTGCGGGCGTGATCTGTCACGTCGCACACAACGGCGGGCACTATGGCGCCTGTCCGGTACTGCTGTACCGGCTACAATGCTGTCGGGTCTTGTCTAGCAGCCATTGCAGCTTTCTGCTGGAGTGTCACCGTGGTGAATCTTGTCCCGTCCCGTCAAGACGGATAGTGGTTGGTCACCGAAGTAAATGCGCCATTACACCGTACCTACCTCCCAGGGGTCGCTCCCTGGGGGTCGATTCTTAGAGGTCGGAGTCTTCGTGCGCCTCAGGGCGGCTGACTTGGCCGTCGTAGATCGCCGCTTTGGAGGTCGGATCCCGCGGTCGCCCGACCCCTAATTGGGGGCCTTACGCGTTCGAGCACGGACTGTCAGATATCCAAGGTACGTGATCTCGACACTATACACTGTGAAGTTGGTGCTAAGAAAGAGCAAGTTCGTGACATAGAATCAGGTTCTAAGAGCAACCATAGTTGAGAATATATTATTTTTTATTTGATAGGGCTGAATTTAGAAGCAATTGTTGGTTCTATATATTAGAGGTTGTTGTAACAAGCCACATCAAATCATAGTGGACCCCATTTTAAGACCATAGTGAGTTCTACACATTGGAGATGACCTTAGCACCAACTTCACAATGTATAGAATCTGGTTCCCACTTTTTTTTTATTGCTTAGGACCAAGTACACCTGCACATTGGACAAGCTCTAATGACCACAAAAGCGGAGGATGCCAAAAATACAAATTGTGCTTCTACAAAACTCAGATTTGCTTGTTCAAACCTTCGATTCTTTAAAAATCGGAGATGCAAAAGCTCTCCCAAACAGAGCTAAGCTACTATGTGGACCAGTTAATAATTTTTTGGTGGTACATCAAAGATGGCATCTTTCATGCCGGGGCCAGCAGATTATTGCGTGCTGCATTGCGTCCCATTCCTAGAAACGATCCATGGGCAACAATACGCTACACGCCAGATTATAATGTAGCCATCGGGGCCTATTTGAACAAAATAATTTCACATGAATCATATAGTGTTTCCACAACAATTAATTCAATTGCAGCGGGAAAACATAGGATCAAAAAAAAAAATCTACAATCCAAAGGAGCCCGATTGGACAGGCATTTATAAAAACAAAGATACTATCCGGTTCGTTTATCTAATTAATCATCCCTGCCATTGATTACGTTAATGCACAACAGATACTACCTCAGGTAAAAAAAGTCATTTTAGAAATATTAAGTTTGGAAATATGAGAATCACATATAAATTATAAATAATTTTAAATTTATTAAGTTTAAAAATATGAAAATCATTTAATTAAATTTGTTCATAAAAGTATATATGTATTATTTTTCATGAGATATTTTATAAAAAATATGAGTAAAAGTTATGCTCTGTAGAACGTGTTATTGTATAAAACGAATTTTCTTGTAGCAGAGGGATTACACAGAACAGACATTTATCAATCAACAAGCCAATTAATTAGCTCATTCGTTCATCACGTCTCCAAACAAATCATGGATCCGTTTCGTTTTAGATTGTGGACGGGCAACGACGAAGAGTGATGATGGGAAATCCATGGAGACACCACCTGACGCGGCCTAACGGGTCGATCTGCAGGCGCGCATGCGTGCCTGAACCAAATTTTGGGACGCAGAAATCGATCGTGGACCGCTACGCCTTAGATCTAGCGGCATGCTCCGCCAACTAGCTCGGGAAATTGTGGACAGGGACGTGTGGCAAACGCATCTGGTATTTCAGCACGTGCGAAGGGCGAGGAAATGATTCTTTATTGTGCTCTCAGTCTCAGCACTGAAGAACACTGCTCGTTACTACAGCTCAGTGCGCGTCGTTCTGTCGGTTGCTGATTTCTATTGGTGCGTAAACGATAAGGGCGAAATTCCCCCCACCCCACCGCACGCATAAAACAGGGAAAATAGACTAGCTGAGGCAGCTGTATGATTAGGATTATTCAGGGCCTTCAGGCAACTCTTCGCTGTATCTTTCAGAGCGCCAGAAAAACACAAGAACCTGTCTTGGTAATAAGGCATCAGTCAGACGTTGTTATTAGTACTAATAGATATTTGTAGACATAAAGTGAAAAAAAATTCGGTTGAAAGCCACTGAATTTCAATGATTTTCGTTCTTAACCGTGGCAACCGGTATTTGGAGCTGTACTGGTAAATACCAGCCGAAATTGACCCTTTTTATTAATAATTTATTATTTTGGCAAAAATTATCCAAATTTTGAGGCACTTTGGCCAAAACTGGCTGAAGTTTACCAAATTTCAGCGATTTTTAATTTACGAGTCCAGGCTGGTAATTTTTTAAAACGATTTTTTTTTCACTTCCTATACCGTCACTCCTTCATTCACAAATATCTAGTACTAGTAACAGTCTGAATTTTTTAAAGTGAAAAAAAAATCTGAATTTGATCGTGCCTCCTGATTAGTTCGCGCATGGGTGGAAGATCTGAACCGATCAGGAGGCCTTGACAGTTCATATTCTACTATTTGCCTTCTGAATTCTCTCTAGCTAGCGAATCATACCCCTGGAGCATCATAGTAGGCGCGTCGGTCGTGCATGATGCATGCCCCGAGGCCCCCCGAAGTCCCCTTACCACGCGTGACAGCCGACGGCGGCGGGTGGGGCATCGACGTCACGGCCGGTTGGCGGCCTTGATCGCTGTCGCCGAGCCCACGAGGCCACGACGCCGGCGCCGCATCGATCGATGGCGTCAAATTCCGGTCGGGATCAAGCAGCAGACGATCCGTCGCATCCAGTCCTTCGATCAGTTGCATGCGCGCGTAAGAAGACCCAACTATATAACATTGCGTCCACTCTCCTAGGTGTACGTAGATCAGTATTCCTTTTCTGTTTCTGGTTTTGGGCTTGTTACACCCGCTGCACGCTGACGCTGACACGTACTGGTGCAAGTTGCGAGCGTCGGTGAGGCGTGTGTAGCCACGAGTGGCAACCGGCTGATGATCAAAAAAAGAGTGTCGGTGAGGCTGTGCACAGTACACTGTCTGTAGTTGAAGCCTACAAGTGAACCTAACTGAACTGGCCTCGGTGACGGATCAAGCTCAACGATTAGACATCTGAACATACTACTGAGCAGTTAAATGGATTTGTGTAGATCGAGTTACTGTTTATGGTGAGGTCGCAGAACGGGATTTGAATTAGCAATTGTAACAACTGGGTCAGGGCAGGTTTCGAATAACTCGGGAGACAAGAAGGGCACTGATCACCTCAGCGGATGCACTGAAGAACAACACCTTGACACGCCGGCTCTGCTGGCCCCGCGAGTGTGCGTGCATGCGATGCGATAGGTTGTCTGCCCTGCTGGCGCGGGCCGCGGACACGAGCATGGCGCCGGAGACGCCTGAGACGACACGAACGTGAGGCTCCGTTACGTCGTAGAAATGCGGTGCGCACGTACGGTGATGGTTAC
>BCLH01003297.1:0-12738 GCA_001602315.1 Zoysia pacifica
CGGGCTCCCTGCCGGCGTCTATCGCCGCCGGCGCCCGGCGGTGCATCGGCTCGGTCTCGGCCAGCGAGATCGAGCAGTCGGAGGATTACACGCGCGTCATTGCGCGCGGCCCGAATCCGAGGACGACGCACATCTTCGGGGACTGCATCTTGGAGCCACTTCCGGTTGCGGAGACTGGCGAGGCCGCCATCGAAGCGCAGGAAGGAACGACCGAGTCTTACTTGGTGGTTACGTGCGCCGCGGAGGCTGCCAGTGCCGCCTTCTTGAGTTCCTGCTTCGCTTGCAAGAAGAAGCTGGATGGCAATGACACTTACATTTACCGGTACGTACGTCATCGTCTTGTTTTACGGTTCGACTCAAGAATTGATGATTCTGGTTTTGAATCAATTGGATGGAATCATCTTCGGATGCATTCGAGGTGAAGAGGTTTCTTGCGGATTGAAAATTGATCTGAAAGAACGAATGAACTTTAGTAATTGAAAACTAATTTGTTGGTACAAATTAGAATATTGAATAAATTAATATGAGCAACATGCATGATTGTTAACAGGACTTGATTGCCATAAGTTAGACATGGTTACCAAAGAACTTTAGCTATCTAAACAGATTGGTTTGCCGGTTATCTGCGCATGGATTTCTAGAACCTTTGTTCTCCTACGCATGTTCTCTGCATCATCACAAGGAACAGAGGCTGAACATTTTTGCCGTGTACTACTCTTTCTTGCAGAGGCGAGAAGGCATTCTGCAGCGCCAATTGCCGTGACAAAGATATCCTGATCGAGGAGGAGGCCGAGAACTCCACCACCACCACCATGGACTCCCCTCGCTCAACCTGCTCCTCGTTCCACGACGATGACATCTTTATGGCGGGCATGATCGTCGCGACATGACCCCCCGCTCTCGGCACCGTTTCTTCTTATTCGCCGCCGCGACAGTCTGTTGTGTTTTGATTCAGCGACTGAATGCAGAAGAACAAGAAGAAGAAACGGTGCTCGCTCATGGTGGGTCACGGTCGCTAGTCCTGGAAACCTGCAGAGATCTGGGCTTTTCAGAAAGAGTGCGGTCGCTCTGCCTTGCCTTTAGCACTGTAGTTTTGATCATAAGGCTGCTGCCTGCTGGCCGGTGTCCCCATCGTTTTTTTTTTTTTAACCTTTCTTTGGCTTTTTCATTGCTACTCTTAGCAGCTGTGACTGTCTATACATTGTTGAGCCTGACTGAGATAATGACTTTGAGCTGCTTCGAGTCGACTCATCTCCTTTGGAACGCAGGATCTCAAAACATAGGAATAGGAAAAACATAAGATTGGAGTTGAATGTGATCTTCAATCCTATGAAATGAAAAAAATGTAGGAATGACTACTAAGAAAAACACAGGATTTTTATGGTTTGATGTTGATCAGTAAGAGAAAGCAAAGAGAGAGAAAGAGTTCACAAGGAATTTATTAACAAGAGGTAGAACCTTATGCTAGAATTCCTCTAAAATATGAAGGAAACTTTCCTATCCTCTAAAATTCCTATGGCTCAATACTTTATTTCAAAGGGCACATATAGCATTTTTTTTCCCTTTGAATTCAATTCCTTTAACGTAGGAACAAAAAACATAGGAACAGAGAAAAACATAGGAATTGAAAAAGCGAGAAAACTTTTCTCGGGAATGCAAAACAGAGTAATTGAGAAAAATAGTGTTTGGAATGCAAGAATAAAAATACAGGAATAATAATTTACTACATCCGTTCTAAAATATAAACAATTCTAGGTTTAGATAAAGTCAAAATTTTTTAATTTTAACTAATAATATCTAGAAATTACATAATTTTTAAAATAAAAATATATTTTTTCTGAAAGTTTATTTTATGATGAACTCAAAAAATATAATTTTTATACGATAAAATATCATTAATTCTTTATTATTAATAGTACTAAACTTAAAAATATTTATATTTTGAAACGGCAGGAGTACATTAGTGCAACTAAATAAAAAATTACAAGCTATATTACTATTATTTAATACACAAATCAAATTAAAAACTTCACACCATATACTTCCAAAACTAGGCAACGTAGGAGCGAACTTGATTTGCATGCGAATCATCTTTGATAGAGAGAATCGGATGAACTCGGCAATTAACACATGAGAAAGAATAGGATATTTTTGCTGTTATGAAATTACATGCGATGGAATGCTGCGTGATTGCCAATGTGGTTAGCTCCTTCATCACTTGTAGGAAATTTTCCAACAGATTGGAGTGGATGTTTTCTTTCCTCCATTTTGTGTAGGAAAGCAACCCTTTCCATAGGAAAGGAAAGTTCAATTCCTCCATTCCAAACATGCCTTATTTTTCCTACACAATTCCTTTGTTCCAAAGGACCCTTTACATTGTGCGATGTGCAGGAGTCATAGTACTGGAACTGAAAAGGACATATGATGGTGATGATGTCCCCTACTTGATTTTCTATGAACATCAACGGCATCGTTTCTTTTGCCATGGACGGGCAATCCTCGAGCGCTAATAAACTTCCATGAGACTGGCAGAGAGAGAGAGAGAGGCGAGGAGGAAGCGTTGCTGAAACCCATTGCGGATCGGATTCGAATCAGGTGATCGCAGCGGGGAATCCGCGCATCCAATTTCGCACCTGTTATATCCACAAATGCGCTCTGCCGAGCAGGAGAAACAAGCCTGGCAGAACGGAGCAGAGCAGGCGTTGCGTTCGGAAGGCGCCTCTGCTCGTCGCCGTGTACGTATACGTATTGACCTCAGAGCCGCCCATCCCATACGGCCTCGCCTCGCCGCTTTTAAGGTCGCTGACGCTTTCATTTTGGGCGCCAGGCGTCGTTGGATTCGTCTGCGCTTCTGCGAGCCACGGGCGCGTCGCTGCGGAGTCACGCCATCGGCGTTAGGCGACGCGGATGACGGTTTCTGGTTCCTGAAAACTGAATACGGAGTACAGCTTGGTGGACGGTTTCGTCACCGGGAAGCGATGGACCAGAACGGCAGCATGGCTGGAAATGGAATCGTTATTGAACGAATTTGACACAGATGTTCGTTCAGCTGGGTTGGGTGCCTGGGTCCCGAACGCAATGTCAGCGAGGAGTTGTGAAAAGATTTTCAATCCGTGAGTTTGATTGCGACGGTCTTGGCCATGAGATCTGGCGAAAATCCCTCCTTTTTGAAAAACAAGGAATCGTCGTCGCAAATGAGAAGAGTGAGAAAAAAAAAACGCGCCTCTTCGTGCTATAAGACCTACCAGCATGCACGCATGAATGTTTTCCTAGAATTCTAGGAGTATAGAGAACCTTTTGAGTGAAGTATAAACACAGGGCTGCATATGAAATTGAAGGTATCAATAGTTCTACCCCTTTTTTATATCGTATAGATGTCTAATCTCATCGAATACTCCTCCCTTTGTCAAAAAAAATTGTTTATTTTTATTTTCAGATATCATGTTTGATTATTTATTTTATTTTAAAATTTTATGTAAATATAGAAACAAATAGATCAAGCTTAAAGTATTTTTTTAATAATAAAACAATTCATAATAAAATAAATAATATTTTTATAGAAGTTTTGAATAAGATAAATGACTAAATATAATATCTAAAAATAAAAAATAATACTTTTTCATGGAAAAGGAGTGCTGCCAAGTATGCAGTGTATGCAGTTTATTTCGATTGGCCCAACTAATCAAGCAACAGCCTACAGCGTGGCAGTTTGAAAATCAAATGTGAGGCCCAATTGACGCGACAATAGCTCTGTGGGGCTTCAGGCTAGAAAAAGGCACAACCCAACAAAGAGCTCACGGCCAGTACCCTATCCTTGCTATCGCTGTCCCACTCACCGATCAACGAAATTGCGAAAACACCCTTAAAGACTTGCTGTCCTATCCCACGTGTTATATTTCATAGAGGAAAGCTCCGTCATAACCTTTTCTTTTCTGTCCCCGTCCGGAAAACTCACCAAACCGCCCTCACGAGGCGTGTGAGAGAACTAGATGTTGGAACTTGGGATAGAAGGGTAAATTATAAGGTTATTTGCATTTATATGATCATTTGAGCATATTTTTTTATAAATAACATTAAATTAGTCAATGCATATAGGTTTTGATTTTACGTATCATTGACTAATATGATAGAATAAATGGAAAGTGACACTTAGCCTTAGCTCATGTGGCAAAGCTGCTTGGTGGCAGCGCTGCTCGCTCGAGTTCAATATCTAGATCGTAACTCAGATGTCTCGTCCGAAAATTATTTTCATATTTATTTCACAAGTATCTGAACAACTTGTAAAGAAAAAAAAAACTACAACCTTCTCATCGTCGACGAAACTTATAAGACGTGTAGCGTATAAATAGTTTGTAGATCTAACATAATATATGCACTGGGTGTGTGTTGTGTGAGTGTGTAGTGTAGAGGTAAGTGTGTACGTTGTGACAGTATAACTGTTTTAAAAAATAAATGAAAAGTGCAATTAAATTATGTATATATGAAATTATTTTAAATTAAAAATATTCATTTCTCCATTAGAGACAAAAACTTCCACCCGCGCCGCGCCCACTCCTTCACCGCCGACGCCGACATGCCCGAGTCGGCCTAAGCGGCGTAATCGCCTTCTCTCTCCTCCACTAGCCAGCCAGCTAGCCAGCCACCAATTCCAGCTGCTACTGCTGGCTCGGATTTCAAACGCGTTGCCAAGCGGGAGGCGGGGAGCAACGGATTCCTGCGCGGGATGGGGTACCTCCTCTCGCCGTCGCCGCCGCTCCACTTACAGCACCACCCCTCCTCCGGCGGCGCCGCTTGCCGCCGCCGCGCGCGGAGAGGCGCGGCCTTCGCTGTCGCGTCGTCCTCCTCCTCCTCCCCTCCCAATGGCGGCCCGTCTCCTTCGGCGGACGCGAGCGTGCTGGCGCGGCGGGCGGTGCTTCTCGGCGCATCGGCGGCAATCCCGCTGGTCCGCCTCCGCGAGGCCGCGGCCGCGCCCACTGCTGCGGACACAGTTACGGGTTCGTTCCATTATTCCTGTGAGGATTCTTCTGGTTTCGCGTTCAATGTCCGTCTTAGCTTCGGTCCTAATCCTACTCCTATCTGACGCTGGGAAATGGTGTTTGCCTGCGAACGATTGCAGTTCAATATAAGGCTATCCAGTGATAGGCGCGCACATTATTATATTGTTGATTTTTTCTGAAACTGAAAACAGCAGGGGAGGCCCCCGCTGTGAATTATATTGTTGCATTGCAGTAGCTTGTGTAGGTTTGTATGAGCTGTTCAGGCTTGGCTCCGTCGTGCAGTTGTTATAAGAGCTTGCAACTTTGTGTTCAAATTCCTGATAGAAAATTTCATAATCAGCTTGACTGCGAATGAATGATGTAGATTTAGTGTACTTCTGCGCTGCTGGTTTGCAGAATCTAACATTTTATAGCAATCTTTACTAATCCAAGTAACATTTCAAATGGTGCCTTATATTGTCTTACATGCGCAAAAGTGTGGGTGTCAGAATCAGACTCATGTCAGGGTGTCTGATTTGGCAATTTTATGCAAAGTGCCACCTGGGATCCAACATGGGTGGTTGAGTATCCGGCACGGCAGCTTTAACATTCCGATTGGGAATAAGAGAAAGAAGAATTGTGAAATTGGAATGGTACACTGACTCTTAACATGATCCTTGTGATATATCGATTTGCTTATGGCATGTGATCAGATGTTGCATTTTCTCATTCTCCTGCAGTTTATGGCATGTCATCACCCGAAGGGTTTATTAGATGAAAGGAGATCTATAACCTAAGGGTCACTAAAAAAACTGAGAGTTGCTACAAAAACTTTCAAGATTGGATGTAGTTCCGCCATATCTGTAGACCTGAGGAGACCAAATTTGATGGTCAGACCTTCCCCCTTATATGAGTAGTTTTCATTGCTAGAATAGGGTTTATTGGTACTACAAAACCTGTCCAAATGTATGACCAGACGTATCCTTCTGGATTCTTTTTTTTTCTGTCATACTATAAAGGCCTTGCCTTCTGACTCCTGGCTGCTTGCATTTATGTATATGGGTACTGGGATCCCTGATGTGCTTGTGTTACGATGGGATTGTTTGGACTTAATCCAGTTTGTGTAGCGCCACATTGCTACTAGTAACTGGTTTACTGCATTAATGCATGATAATAATTTGTGTCTATATTTAACGAATTTTTAGTCCATCAAATATTCTTTTTTTTGCATGTGTGATTGCTTCACAGATGTAGATAGATAGTTGATATTGTTTTTCCCTGCAGCAACAAAGGATGTCTCAACGCCAGCTGACTCATCCAGTGCGGCAAAGCCTGACAACCCTCAATCTGAAGGAACTCAGGCTGAAACGTTGCCTTATGAAGCTCGACAGCCTGAATCATCCTTGCAATCAGTGCAAGAGCAATCTCCAGGGAATCCAGTACTTGGTCTCTTGAACTTTGTCATTGTCGCTGCCTCTGGTGTTCTTGCTGGGCTGTATGGTGCTTCTCGGCAAGAAAACAAGGCTCTGGAATCAATCATCTCATCTGTAAATCATCTACAGACTTATAATTCTTTTAGTTTAGTTTTTTTTTACAATTAGTTTAGTTTTTTTTTACAACTGTGAGGCACTCCAACATGGCAACATGGACCTATCTTCTCCAAACCTGCTCATGTTGCCGTCTTCTTATCACTCGTGCATTTTACAAATATTTTCATTGAGTCGGTTATGCAATAAGTGGCTGTCATTTTCTTGTGGACCTTTCGATATTGTTAGCATCATATATACACTTCGCTTTTTATTAATTTATCTCTATCTGTTTGATCTAGCAAAAATAGTAATGCAACTCCACACTACTTAGGTGTTGATATGAGCTAACCTGAAGTCAGAAGCAAAAAATTAGTACAGAATTGGCAATAATATGCTTAATAAGGTTGATCATGCATTTTCGATTCTCTTTTGATCTTCATCTTGGCTTGTTACTTTTTGGTTCTTTAGCCCATATAATATGTAGGTCTCGCTTTAATTAGTTTCACATGTGTATATTATTTGGTTTTGTAGACAATTATGGCTCTCATTTTTGTTTGGATGCAAAAGTTTGCCCATTGTGGTCCATGGTGTACTTTTGTAAACTTGGTTAGGACAGAATTAAAAGGAGAACTTTGCGCCAAGTAGTCATTGGTAAATATGGAGCTCAAATCTCATGTTTGCCCTTTAGCCCACAAAAAATGACTTTCTATTACAACCTGAAGATAGCTACACTCGTATTATAAGAATATAACAAAGCAAATCCTGAGTCATGTAAAATGGAAATTGGTTTCATAGTATCCTTTCGTAGTCAGAAGTAACAGAATTTAGGGGAAATTATTTAAAGCTTAAATGTAAACACCGGTTAGTTGCACATGTTGCCTTCTGAATCCGAAGTATGCCTTCCATTTCTCCCTTTGCCAAGTAATATGTGTTCAAGGGTAATGTGTGCGTATGGAATTTTTCTGCAAGTTCAGCTGTTATTTGACACGTAAACTTTGCTATAATGATGAGGATGTACTCAGTGAAAACCTAATTGGTTTCAGTACTCTCTTTTTCCAAAATAAGTTTTAAGAAAACAGGCATATACACGGTCTTATGAATATAGAAAGGCTTCCAAAAGCATTTTCAATCTCTTTGACACACTGATTGTATTTGCTAAGATTCATATAAAACAAGATAAGATGCTATCTGATATATAATATATGTTATTTTCTTCAGATGGAAAACAAATTGGCTGAAAATGAGGCGGGGTACTCTTTGATGAGAGAGAACTATGAGAAAAGGTTATCGGAACAACAGGCGGCCCAAAAGAAGCAATCTGTCAAGTTTCAGGAGCAGGAAACTTCTCTATTAAATTAATTGGCATCTGTTAGGTGCAACACTCGCATTGTGTTGGATGACATTTAGTGTTGAGAGCAATTTTCTCTATGTTTGTTACTCACTAGAATGCCATGACCAACCTAAGGGGTTGAGGATACATACATATAGGCTTAGTGGGCAGCCAAGCATATGCTAAGATGCTAGTCTAAGATGCTAAAGTATAAAGCTGAAAAGCTGATCTAAGATGCTAAAGCATAAAGCTGAAAAGTTAGTCTAAAATGCTAAAGCGAAAAAGCTGAAAAGCTAGTCTAAGATGCTAAAGCGAAAAGTGTAAAGCACAAAGCATAAAGCATAAAGCGTCTGCACTAGACTTATTCCATCATTCTCCCCCTAAGTCTTGTGCGTCGTCTTCTGAGAGATTTAAATCATCCCAATCCTGGCGCGAAGCTCCTGAAACTTGATCCTACCAAGGGACTTAGTGAGAAGATCAGTAAGTTGGTCCTTGGTGTTGATGTAGCTTGCCCTGACGCTCTCTTCTTCCAAGCAGCCTCGGATGAAGTGGTACTTCGCTTTGATATACTTGCTGCGCTCGTGAAAAATAGGGTTCTTTGTCAAGGCCAGAGCGGACTTGCTGTTCACCCTGAGCTCCACTGCTTTAGCGTCTCTGCCAAGGAGATCACTAAGCAGTCGAGCGAGCTAGAGCGCATGAGTTGAAGCGGTGGAAGCCGCTATGTACTCAGCCTCGCAGCTGGACAAGGCCATCACCTGCTGCTTGACCGACTGCCAGCTAACAAGGCACTTGCTGAGGAAGAAGAGAACTCCGCTCGTGCTCTTGCTGGTGTCGATGTCGTCGGCGTGGTCACTGTCGCTGTACCCGATGAAATGTGCCGCCCCGGGACACCTCGAGTAGTGGAGGCTGTGGTCAAGAGTCCCCGTAACATAGCGGATGATCTTTTTGACGGCCTGCTGGTGCTCCGTCGTCGGTCGCTCCATGAACCGACTAATGTAGCCGACGGAGAATGCCAAGTCTGGCCACGTGTGGGCGAGGTAGCGAAAGCTTCCCACAAGATGCCGGTACTGCGTGGCATCCACCTCCTCTGTCGTGCTGTCACGGTTGAGCTTCAGCCTCTCCTCCATCGGAGTAAGAGCTGGGTTGCAGTCGGTGAGCCCAGCTAGCTCAACGATGCGCTTGGCGTAGGCGGTTTGTTGAAGTGTGATGCCGAAGTCGTCCTGGGGAACCTCGATCCCCAAGTAGAAAGAGAGAGGTCCCAAGTCACTCATCTGGAAGGTGGCCTTCATCTCCTCTTTGAACGCTGCCACCTCCGCATCTTTGGTGCCCGTGATCACTAAGTCATCGACGTAGACACCCACCAGCAGGGCATTGCCGTCGTTGCCCCTCCGATAGATGGCCGCCTCGTGCGGGCTTTGCTCGAAACTCATCCCCTTCAGCGTGAAATCCAGCTTGGCGTTCCACGCCCGTGGTGTCTGCCGCAAGCCGTAGAATGCCTTGCGCAGGCGCAGCATCTTGCCCTCCTTGCCGGGGATGACAAATCTCGACGGCTAGTGCACGTAGACCTCCTCCTTCAAGTCGCCGTTAAAAAATGCCGACTTGACATCCATGTGGTGAACGCGCCAGCCCTCCTGGGCAGCCAGCACAAAGAGACGCACGGACTCCATCCGTGCAACGGGAGCGAAGTCATTGTCGAAGTCCATTCCCTCCTGCTACACAAACCCACGTGCCACCAAGCGAGCCTTGTGCTTGATGACGGCACCGACCTCGTCCTTCTTCAGCTTGAACACCCACTTAAGGGTGATCGCGCGGTATCCAGAAGGAAGGTCAGCGAGTTCTCAAGTGCGGTTCTTTTCAACCACATCCATCTCTAGCTTCATCGCGGCGCGCGATGCCTCGTGTCCCGCAGCCTCAGCAAAGAAGCGAGGCTCGCCGTTGTCGCATGCAAGATGCAACTGTGCCTTCAGGTCGTGAGGCACCAGTCCCGGCACCGGTGCGTCGCCGATAAGGTCCTCCATCGTGCGATACCTCAACGGCTCACCGTCGTGGTACGCGTCGACACGCTCCTTGTCGTGAGGGAGCGGAGTAGCGAACTCCACCGGGTTGTGCTCGACATGAGCAGGTGTTGGTGTAGACGTGCCTGGAGGAGAAGCTATCGGCGCCGGAAAGCGTGGCGTGGCCGGCTGTGGTGGTGGCGGTAGGGAACTCGTCACAGCCGGCGTCATAGTCGCTGGAGTCGGTGGAGGCTCGAGGACTGGGGTAGGCACGCTTGACGAAGAAGAGTTGCCCACTCCCCCAGCTCCCTCGAAGTGGACGTACTCGACGGTGAAGTCGTTGTACACCGGAGTCGGGTCGTCGTCCACCATCTTACCCCACGCCCAACCTCGCCCTTCGTCGAACATAATGTCACGCGCCGTGCGCACACGCTGTGTCTTCGGGTCCAGGATGCGGTAGGCCTTCGTGCCCTCCGCGTAGCCGATGAGCACTCTCGGAGTGCTTCTGTCATCGAGCTTGCCGATGTGGCCAAGTTCCTTGACGAATGCGAGGTAGCCGAAGACGCGTAGGTGGGCAACCGCCGACTTGCGTCCATGCCAAGCCTCGTACGGCGTCCTGTCGCCGAGCGCCTTGGTGGGCGAGCGGTTGAGGATGTAGACGGCTGTCACCACCGTCTCTTCCCAGAAGATGGTCGGCATCCCCCTCTGTTTGAGGAGGGCCCGGGCCATCCCCACCACCGTCTGGTTGCGTCGTTCGAAGACGCCGTTTTGCTGCGGGCTGTACGGCGTGGAATAGTGGCGCTGAATCTCCTTGTCAGCGCAGTACGACGCAAACTCAGCCGCCGTGAATTCACCGCCATTGTCGGTGCGTAGCACTCGAAGCTTGCAGCCGCACTCCTTCTCTGCCGTAGCTAGCTGACGCTTGATAGCATTAGCTGCTGCCACTTTGGTGTCGAGGAGGTATGCCCACATGTAGCAGGACATGTCGTCGACGAGTAGTAGAAAGTAGCGCCGGCCTCCAGGTGTGGCCGGTGTCACGGGACCGCAGAGGTCGCCGTGCACCAGCTCCAGCTTTTTTTTGGCGCGAAAACTCGACTGACGAGAGAACGGGAGTTGCCGCTGCTTGGTGAGGACGCAGGTGTCGCAGAGCTGCTCCACATGCTCGATCCGCGGCATGCCCTGCACCATCTTCTTGTCGCCAAGCTGCTTCAGGGCCTCAAAGTTGAGGTGCCCTAAGCGCTCGTGCCACAGCTAGGCGTTGTCATCGCAACGGGTTGTGAGACACACGGCCTGCGCCACCTGCACATTGAGGACGTAGAGATGATTGATACCTCTGTTTACTTTGGCAAAAAGGCGACGATGGCGGTCCCAGATCCTCATGATTCCAGCCTTGATCTCCATGCGCGAGCCATTCTCATTCAGCTGGCTTAGGCTGATGATGGAGTTCTTTAGTGCGGGGATGAAGTAGACTCCAGTGAGGAGTCGGTGTTCGCCAGTCTTGGTGATGAGAACAATGGAGTCAATGCCTCTGATGTCCACAGCTGAAGAGTCGCCGAACTTGACGGAGCCGCGCACGTCGACATTCAGGTCGGAGAAGAACTCCCTGTGACCTGTCATGTGGTGAGTGTCACCACTGTTGAGGAACCAGCCGTCGATCTTGTCATCGCTGGAGCCGTCACCGAGGAAGGCGTGTGCACTCGGCTCGTCGAGGTTGAGGAGAGCTGTTGCGGCCAATGCTGCTGGAGGTAGCTCGATGCTCCCGTGTGCTAGGAGCAAAGCCGGATCCTCCTCCTCAGCCTGTGCGACGTGAGCTTGGCTGCGCCTCGGCTGTCGATAATCCTTGGCCCAATGGCCAGGCTTGCCACAGTTGCGGTATATGTCGTCTCGTGCCGCCATGCGCTCGCCGGCGGTGCCGCCTTGGGCGCCTCCGTGGGCGTTACGCTCGATACGTCCACGCGCCTTGCCCTGGGTGCCTTCGCGCGCCTTGCGCGGCTTGCCGCTCTTGCGGTCGCCTATCGAGAAAGAAGGCTTCCCCTTCTTCCGATCACCCTGGCCGGCCTCCCACTGCTTCTGAGTGAAATGGAGCTTCCCGCTAATGATGACAAGCCCTGAGGGAGGTAGTGGCTCGTCGTTGTCGATGACTTTGAGGCGACCTATCGGCTCCTCGATCGACATCCTGGAGAGGTCCAACAGAGACTCGATCGAACAAGCGATCTGCTTGTACTTCTCGGAAACGCAGCGGAGAAGCTTCTCGACAGCTCTCTCCTCGTCGATGGTGTCGTCGCCGTACTACGCGAACTTCTGCAGCAGAGTGTTAAGACAGAGAACAAAGTCATCGATGTCTTCACCTGGCTTGAAAGCCAGGCTCTCCCACTCCCTGTGCAGTGCCTGCAGCGTGGACTTGCGGGCTCGATCGCTGCCAATGCGCACCGCAGCGATGGCATCTCAGGCCTCCTTAGCAGTCCGCATGCAAGCAAGCGAAGACTGCATCTCAGGTGAGACTGCAGTAAAGAGGGCCTCCAGCGCCCGTCGATCCTCGTCGTAGTCGACGTCGCCGTACCGGACCGCCTCTCATATGTGCCGCACCTGAAGCTTCACCCTCATCACCATGGACCACTCGGCGTAGTTGGTCTTAGTGAGGAGGGGCCATCCACCACCGGCACCGACGTCCCTGACGATGGTCTGAAAGCCGTGGTGACCATGGCGCCGGTCCGAGGAAGGAGAGCCACGCCGCCTGTGAAGGCTGAGCTCGTCATCGTCCCGTCTGTCATGCCGTCGGTTATACTCCATTTGGGCCTCCAGCGCGGGGTCGATGCGCGGGTCGCGCCAAAGGTCGCGTTCGCCGTGTCGTCAGGAGCACGGCCGTCGCACGCACGTCCACCGGGAGCGTTGCCGGCACGTCCACACCC
>BCLH01003298.1:7685-18097 GCA_001602315.1 Zoysia pacifica
CAGACTTTATCAAGAAGCTACATGATGAGACACGAAGGAATATAGAGAAGAAATCAGCACAATATGCAAAGCAAGCGAACAAAGGTAAGAAGAAGGTTACATTCCAGCCCGGAGACCTTGTATGGTTGCGTCTACGCAAGGATCGATTTCCACAACAGCGCAAGAGTAAGTTATCTCCTCGGGGTGACGGTCCGTTCAAAGTTCTACACAAGATAAATGATAATGCTTACAAAATTGAGCTGCCACTTGAATATTCCAATGTGAGTTCAACATTCAATGTCAAAGACTTGCTTCCATTTATTGGCGAGCCTGAGTCGAGGACGACTCCTTCTCAAGAGGGGGAGGCTAATGAGGACATTACTAGCATCCACTCTTCTCCACTTTCAAATGAAACTGCAGCTGATATAGTGGGCCCAATTACAAGGAGTAGAGCCAAACAATTGGAGAAGGAAATCCATTCTCAAGTGAACGCTAACCTTGTGGTCAATAATCAGATTAATTTAAATGGAGCCTGTTCTTAGGAATGATGGTGTGCATGAACGGACATGGGATGATGATGGATTCTGTCCAAATATCAGCAAAGAACCTGGACGTGCAAGAGAGAAGAACGTTCAGCTACCATGAATAACAACCGTTGGAGAGCAAGCAAATAATTCGGAAGTGAGGAATGCATGCGGCCAGCCACCAGGATACTATTCACACACATTTCCACTTGCATGCAGAAGAATGCCAACCATCCATGCGTCCCACTAGGTCTGGCTACTAATAAAAGTGGTGTTACAACTTCTCACTACATGTTCTCATTTATTTCTTCCAAAACTGAAACTCCACTAGTATTATATAGCCGTGTAATGGGTGACTTCAGGGGACACTTCGAATTTGCAAATCAGAAATACAACTCTTGAGTTCCTGACCCATCGTGAGTCTTGAGAGGCTTGTAAAACTTGTTCTTTCGATTCCTGAGGGAATTGTAGAACGCCGAACTATGGTTCATCCAGTTCGTGCCTTCACATCTATACGGCGTGATTGCGTGGGCTGTTTCATCGGTACGTGGGAGGGTGATTGTCTCGGTAGTTCGTCGCGCAGCAGACTCGCGGTGCATTGCCTCTTCACCAGATCATGCAACGACAAGTTATCAAGATCGCTGATCCTTCGAGAAGATCGGGCCACAACAACTTGCCACACGTGCTGCATAGGCGTGTGCACATCAGTGTTAGTACTTTGGACTTGGAAATAGGCTCAGGAGTCCCGCTCGAAATTATAGTTAGACTAAATGTATTTATGTCTATTGGAACAAAATAGTCGTATGGTTGCTTGAACCTGGCAGCTGGAATCAATTTTTTTATGTTTGCCTAAGTATGTATGCATTGGAGATTGCGATATTTGTGTTTTGAATGTGATGCAATGTCTTCGGCAAAACTTGTAATCCAGATTTGTTTATGAAATGTATATCTGCTGGAATGAAATGATTGTATTGTTGCTTGAATCTGTTGTATGTAAAGGCGATGTCAAAATAGTCTGCTGCACTGTATCAGTTAATGCAAATGTGGATTTCTGTGTAATGTATTATCTGAATTCATGGTTCACATTTGCCGACACATTTACAGTAAGATAAAGAAACTTTTGCCGACACATTTACAGTAAGATAAAGACACTTTTGCCAACACTTTTATAGTAAGCTAAAGTTGGTGCGCGCAAGCTGGGATTGCTGTTTTACGGCAACATTTCTGTTGGCAATTCTTTAATGTCGGCAAAAGATAACTGTCGGTAAAACAAATAACTATTGGTAAATCTTCAACCAACTGCAATAGGAAATCTGTCAGGAAAACAGAAAACTTTCGGCAAAACCTTTGCCGCGGCTTCTACCGCGACTGTTTATGAACTGTCAGCAATACCTTTTTCGATAGATTACTTGCCAGTTAAGGTGCTCTTTGCCGACTGTAGAGAGTGTCAGCAAAGGGTAGAAATGGTATAGTGATTATATCTTGTTTTTTAATGTTTATATAATATGATTAATATATTTCTTGGTAATATATATCATAACTTATTAATTGCATCATGATTATGTATGTGCGCTATTTTTGTGTTTGCTATTATAATGGTATCATGAAAGAAATATTAGAAAAAATATTGAAATTATCCTCTTTTTTATTCAATTTAATAGCAGCTAGTTTACAGAAGTGGCATATAAAGCATGAAATTAGGACTCAATGGAAGATAATGACATAAAAATTTCCAATGGCTTGTAAGGAAGCAGGAGGTAAATAAATTAGAATTGACTTTAAAAAAAATCTACATGTCCTCTTCCAAGCAAGGTTAACAAAACTGGTGAAAAGTGCTTGGTTTTCATGACAATTTGTGAAATCATCCTGGACCAATTTCACCGGACAGTCAGTTTTCATCCAAAAACAAACCTTGTACTGTAGCAAAACATAAATTACTCGGTTTCTGTTCTAACTGACTAGTTTTCTGCATTGTTGAAAACCGGATGGTTCACAGTTTCTAAAACCTTGCTTCCAAGCCGATGTAATGTAGTTGCTGCTTCATTGACATAACCGTCATGCTCTCCATAGCATAAAGGGAAGCAGATAGAGATAGGCAAGAAGAGGACTACAACGTCGTGCAATCCAATCAAATGTGTAAACCGGTGTTGATGTGAGATTGATAAGGGCGTCAGCATTGCTGCTGGTTTCGTGCTCCCGCTTCTTCCTCATATTTTGCCACAACACCCGTGTCTTCCTCCAGTCTTCCAGGAATCTAGCACAACGTGCACGTACATGACGCTGGCGTTGTTCTCATCTTCCTTGGAATCTTGCACAATATGCGTGTACATGGAGCTGGCGTCGTCGTACTTGCCTTCCGGCGCACCATCCACCTGGCGCCGTCCTCGTCTGGTCGCAATTGAGCTCGTGCATTATGCTGGCCAGATGGGAGGCGGTGGTCAAGGGCACGCTCGCATGCAAAAGGCGGTTTTTCCGGCCAGCTGGGAGCTCGTTTATCTGGGGGCGAGCTCGCGCGTGACGGCGTCAGCCGGTGGCTCGCCGCTAGTTATGTTGCTACAACAGGGAATAGAATTGCGACATCATGAGTGATGGCGGGCAGCTGGGAGGTGGACGTGGATCACCATGTTTAGGAGGAAGTAATGCATTGCCGTGCTCCGTGGATCGGGTGCCCTACCGCTCAGCGGATGAGAGCGCTCCTCTGCTCCGCCTAGGTGTACATGGCCACGGTGCCTCACCGTTGAGAGGGCATGGTGGCCAAAATTAGCCTTGTTCTTTGCGCTCCCTGCAGCTGTATGATTCGTCTTTAAATGCACCGTGGGTCATCTTTGTCGATTCTTTAAGTCAAGGAATAAAAATTTCCATGAAGAATTTGAAAGTTAAAAAAAATTAGTTTTTGGGTTGTAAATCTGAAACCCGAATCAAATTTTCGGGTAGTAGATCTGAAAACCAAAATTAATTTTGAGTTCAATCGGGTTTGTACCTCCGGTTACCGAAATACCCGAATAATTAAAAAATGAGCTTTTTTTAACCTACTATAACTCATTATTATTGGTCAAATTTTAGATCTAGTCATTCACACACATGCTAACTAACCTCATCTCACAAATAGCGTACAAAAATATACAAATATTTATCTAACATAAGTCCACACACAAGCCAATTAAGCTCATCTCACAAATAACGTACAAAAACATACAAATCTTTATCTAACATAAGATCACCCGCTCCAAACTATGATATACAATATCAAGCGACCAATTGTAAATATAATTTAATGTGACAATGTTAATTTGGGTAATTCGAATTTACCCGAATCCAAAATATTGGGTACCCGAATTGTCATGTTTCATCTTATCTCAAGTGAAATTCAGATATTATTTTTAAAAATCCGAAATTCTAGGAACTCAATTAGCCGACCCAATAAACCCGAATGACCAGAGTGACTTCTGGCAGCCCCGCCTCTTGCCCCGATCAACCGCCCCACCTCAGCCACCCGTCCTGCCGCAACCCACCGCCGCCCCAGCCTCCCATAGCCGCAGTCGATTCCCGCCCTTGCCCGGTCGCCTATCTCCTCAGCCGCTCCCTCCCAAGTGCATCCCTGCCCGCCCCCTTCACCGCCTCGGCCAGCACCCACCTTGACCGCCTCAACCGGTGCTACTGGACTCTCCCTCCTCTAATTGCTCTTAAATCAATCCCCTTTTCCTCTAATATCTCTTCCATCCACTCTTCTAATTCCTTTCCTGGTTCACTTCCTTTTCATTGTCGTCGCCAGCAGCTAAGCAACTGTCTCCGCCAGTTGTTTAGGCGGCAGTTACGACGCGCGTGAGTTGTTTGATTGTATGGGCATAGGCTGTTCTCAGCTGGCGTGGTTTGCACGTGTGTATAAGAGAGGCTCAACCTCTTGTATAGGCATCAAGATTTGAATACAGAAATTTACCTCCCCAATTCCTCTGTTCTTCCCTCGCCCACTCCTCTGTTCTTCTCTTCTTCCTCCAATTTTCCCTTCTTCACCGTAGTATCTTGCTCCACATCAGTCGAGATACTACAATTGGTATCAGATTCAGTCCTGGGAGTTGTTTTGCCTGCATTTCTGCACTGCAATCACCTTTGGGTTGATTGCTGTCTCTCGTCGTCACCACGGCTCCTCCGCGTCAAGCAGCTCACACACGTGAGATCATGGCGGCTCTCTCTGAGATGGAGCAGCGTCGGCAGTCCTTGTTCAAGCAGTCACTCAAGGACGTGGCAGCAGCGGCCCTCAAGGAGCTCACGGAGAAGGTGGCTGGCATTGATGAGTTGAAGCAGAAATTGGAGTCGATGGAGCAGAAACATGAGGACTTCGCCAAGTCCTTCGACTTCATACAATTGAAGGTCGATAAGTCGATGAAGTCTCTTGCTTAGGTTCACCAAGAGCAAGCACGCCTAACGAGTTCTTTGAAAGGAGCGTCGCTGGCACCGTGGCCGCCGCCTCCTCCGAGTTCTGGAGACGGCCTGATGGGTGTTCGTCCATCAGCCATTCAGATATCTACTGCACCAGGCCCTCAGGTCTCCCTGCCTGATACACCCCATTTTCCTGATCTTGGTGACACCACAGATCGTACGGGTACGACTTCACGAGCAGCTCCTTCCCAGGAACTAGCTCCTCTTCATTTGACTGTCGAACCTGTTGATCGTTGGGGTTGGATGCCTAAGATGGATTTCCCGTGTTTTGATGGGTCAGATGTTAGAATTTGTTTAGAGAAGTGTGAATCGTACTTTGCCCTCTATTAGATTCCTGACAGCTTTAAGGTCACTGCGGCCACGCTCCATTTGTCGGGCAATGCCTCTCAATGGTTTCAGTCATATAAGGATGGGTTGGGTACTGTCTCATGATCACAGTTTCGTAGTGCTGTCAGTGCTGAGTTTGAGATCACCACTCATCGTGACAAGATGTTTGAACTACTGACCCTTAAGCAAGTGGGAAGTGTGGAGGAGTATAGGAAGCAATTCTAACAACTAGTGTATCATATCAGACTGTATGATCGCTGTCTTAGCGATACATTTCTGGTTACACAGTTTGTTCTGGGACTCAAACCAGAGTTACGTGGTGCTGTGGAAATACAGCTACCAGACTCTTTGTCTCGTACAACTGTGTGCAGTTGTTCAAGAAAGTTTGCTAGCACGACATTCTGCAGGAATGTTCAAATCTGTTCATGCAAATCATCTGCTCTCTCCAGTTCTAAACCTGAACTCTGTGACAGTTTGGCTACTGGAGAACTCTGGAAGGCACGTCAATTAAAGAAATACCGCAGAGTGAATGGTCTTTGCTTCAAATGCGGTGAAAAATATATTCCTGGCCACAAGTGTCAGAACAATGTTCAGTTGAACCACATTGCAGTGGCTGGCACTGACAACAATGGGGTGCTCTTATCTGATGAATTGTTGGATTTATTAGAAGGGGCCGATGTTGAGGAACCTGCTGGTCAAGCTTTTGTCTCTCTGAATGCCATTTCAGGCTCGGACAGTAGCAAAGCTATCAGGTTGCGTGCCTTGGTTCAGCATCAAGTAATGTTGCAACTTGTCGATTATGGCAGCTCTCACACCTTTATCAGTGAACATATGGCATCTCGGGTGAATTGTGTGCAGGAGGACATTTTGCCCATTGCTGTTAAGGTGGCGAATGGACAGCTGGTGGATATAGGGACATACTTTTACAGCTGATGCTCTGATTCTACCTGTTGGGGCTTATGACATGGTTCTTGCCTTGGATTGGTTGGAACAGTGCAGTCCCATGCAGTGTAACTGGTTAGAAAAGTGGGTGGAATTCAGGCATAACAACAAGTTAGTCAGGCTAGAAGGTGACGAGTCTCAGTATCCTGATTGCTTGCAGAGCTCTTCTGCTTAACAAATAGCAAAATGGTCCATCGGCAATGATATATGGGCAATGGCTGTTGTTTCTCCTATCAAAGTCAGTGACAGCTCACAACTTCCCACTCTCCCTCAGCCAGTGCAACACTTGATTGATTCAGCAACACATGGAAGTCTTTCAGTCCCCTTCTGAACTTCCACCTTCCAGAGAATATGATCATACTATTTCACTGCTACCTGGTTGTTCTCCTGTCAACACTAGACCCTATAGGTACCCTCCTCACCAAAAAGATGAGATTGAACAACAGGTTGCAGAAATGTTGGCCTCGAGCATTATCACAAAAGAGTGTCAGCCCATTTGCTTCTCCTGTCTTGCTTGTCAAGAAAAAGGACGGCAGTTGGCGTTTCTGTGTTCACTACAGGAAATTGAATGCCATCACAGTGAAGAACAAGTTTCCTATGCCTGTGATTGATGAATTTTTGGATGAGCTATCTGGAGCTAAATTCTTTTCAAAACTAGACATGGCCTCAGGATTTCATCAGATTAGAATGGCTGTCAAAGATGAATGCAAAACTGCTTTTAAATCCCACCATGGTCATTTTTAGTTTCGAGTTATGCCATTTGGTCTTACAAATGCCCCTGCCACACTCCAGTGCCTTATGAATTCAATCTTCTCTTCTTCCATGAGAAAATTTGTGCTGATTTTCATGGATGATATTTTGGTATATAGTCCATCCTTGGAGGCTCACATTGATCATCTTAAAGCGGTCTTTTCTATACTGAAGCAGCACAAACTTTTTGCCAAGAGAGCAATTGCTCCTTTGCTCAGAACAAGATTGAATATCTGGGCCATATCATATCTGATCAAGGAGTTGCAACAGATCCTTCCAAAACAGCTGCAATGCTAAGATGGCCTGTACCTAATTCTCACACTGAGCTAAGAGGTTTTCTGGGTCTCACTGGGTACTATAGAAAATTTGTGTATCACTATGGTATCCTGGGAAAACCTCTCACTACCTTATTGCAACACAAGTAATTTCAGTGGTCTCCTGAAGCACGGCAAGCTTTTGAGAAATTAAAGCAAGCTATGGTTACTACTCCTGTGTTGGCACTTCCTTATTTCTCACTTCCTTTTGTCATTGAGACAGATGCATGTGACACTGGAGTGGGAGCTGTTTTGTCTCAGCAAAATCATCCTGTAGCATTCTACAGTAAGGCATTAGGGGTGGCTAACAGGAAATTGTCCATCTATAAAAAAGAATTCATTGCTATTCTGATGGCCATTGACAAATGGAGGTGCTATCTGCAGAGGGGACCATTTATCATCAAAACTGATCACAAGAGTTTATGTTATCTCTCTGATCAGTCCTTGGTTACTGAACTTCAAAGGAAAGCTATGGCCAAGTTGGCTGGCCTGGAGTTCAAGTTTCAGTATAGAAAAGGAATTGAGAATAAGGCAGCTGATTCTCTTTCCAGGGTGGCTCACAGCTTAGAATGTGCTATTATGTCTAGCTGTTCTCCTGTCTGGTTACAGGAAGTATTGCACTCTTATGAGAATGACATTTCTTCTCAAAAATTGCTGCTTGAGCTGGCTATTACAAATCCCAATACTCAGGGTTTCTCCTTGAAAGATGGGTTGATTTACAAGGATAACAGGTTGTGTGTTGGTCCTAATTCCGGCTTAGATAGCAAGATCATCTCTACTTTTCATTCATCTGCTATTGGGGGACATGCAGGGGTGCAGGCCACTTACCAGCGTGTTAAATGTCTGTTTATTTGGCCTGGGCTCAAATCAGTAGTTGAGTCATTTGTGAAGCAAAGTCAGATATGCCAGCAAGCCAAACATGAAAATTGTAAATACCCTGGCCTCCTGCAACCACTTCCCATTCCTAACAGCAGCTGGCAAGATATTTTTATGGATTTTATTGAGGGCCTTTCAAAATCCAATGGCTTTTTTGTGATCTTGGTTGTGGTGGATCGTCTTACCAAATATGCCCACTTTATTCCCCTGAAGCACCCTTTTACTGCTGCTCATGTGGCTCAGCTGTTCTTCTCTAATGTTGTCAAACTTCATGGAGTTCCTCAGTCCATAGTGTTTGACAGAGACAAGGTCTTCCTTAGCACATTTTGGCAAGAACTGTTCTCCTTGTTAGACACCAAACTTCACCTCAGTTCAGCTTACCACCCACAAACCGACGGCCAAACTGAGAGGGTAAATCAGTGTCTTGAGATGTTCTTGCGATGTGCTGTCCATGACACTCCCTCTCAATGGCACAATTGGTTATCTTCGGCTGAACTTTGGTATAATTCTTGCTACCACACTACACTGAAGTGCTCTCCATTCCAGGCCTTATATGGAGTTGAGCCCCATTTGGGTTTGGTGTCCTCTCTTGCTTTGGGCGCTGATGCAGGCGAAGTGCTGCAGGAGCGTCAAGAATTTATGAAATTGATTAAGACTCATTTGGCTGCTGCCTAGAACAAAATGAAGTTTTATGCTGATAAGCAACGCACTGCTAGGGAGTTTCAGAGTGGGGACATGGTTTTCTTAAAGCTCCAACCATATGCCCTTGCTTCGGTGGCCTCTCGTCCTTGTCCTAATCTGGCATTCAAGTACTTCAGTCCTTACAAAGTGCTTGAACGCATTGGTGGTGCAGCTTACAGGCTTGATCGTCTTGAGCATGCTATGATCCACCTCGGGTTTCATGTCTCGCAATTGAAGCCACATGTGCCTGATCATACTCTGGTGTTCACTGATATACCAGCTGAGACTATGACTGAATCGGCCGTGGCCTCCCCAGAGTCCATCCTTGACAGGCGCCTCGTGAAGAAAGGCAACTCTGCCATTGTGCAAGTTAAGGTGAAATGGGCGGGCTTGCTGGAATCCATGGTGACCTGGGAAGACTACTATGTGCTCAAAGCATGGTTTCCTACTGCACCAATATGTCCTCGCCAGCAGCTAACCAGGTGTCTCCGCCAGTTGTTTAGGCGGCAGTTATCGGCGCGTGTGAGTTGTTTTATTGTATGGGCCTGGGCTGTTCCCATCTGGCGTGGTTTGCGCGTGTGTATAAGAGAGGCTCAGCCTCATGTCCAGGCATCAAGATTTGAATACAGAAACTTACCTCCCCAATTCCTCTGTTCTTCCCGCGCCCCCTCTTCTGTTCTTCTCTTCTTCCTCCAATTTTCCCTTCTTCACCGTAGTATCTTGCTCCACATCGGTCGCGATACTACACTCATCCGACCGCGTTCTCCAGCTTCTGGTTCCTATCTCCTCTGTAACTCTCTCTCTCTCTCTCTCTCTCTCAGACATCCTACTTCATGCCCAGAACTTGAATTTTTCTCTAGGACATTACTTGCAACTAAATTTAGTTTGGGTTCAGTTTTCCTTCTGTCTGTGGGGTGAATTCTTTTTATTCATCATTAGACATAGAACCTGATTGCTTAACTGCATGTATTGTTGCATTCACGTTTTTGGTATTTGAGTGTTCGATAGAAAAGTAGAGAATTTTTCACATCTGTAGAGTTCTCATTAGTTTAGGCTTATTCTAGAAAGAAGAACAGAATAGCATCATGTGTTAGTAGCAACTTCCGGCTGCAGGATTGACGATGAATCTACTTCTATATTATTCTTCCTTTTATATCACGTTAGCTGTTTATCGTCATTGATTTATACCATATTGGGTTGAATTAGCCAGTCATTGATTGCAGGCCTTTGCTAGTTGAATTAGAGTCCCTTTATGGTTTTTGTACAAACTGTTAGGCTCTAGTACTATATAGACGTTCATGACATTTGTTATGTAATGTTACCAGCAAATATAAGATCATGTTTTGTGCTGCTGTGCTTCACTGTCATTAATCTGATACTCAGCTCCAATCTTATTTTATAATATGAAACTGGTAGAATATCTCTATGCTACCAACCCTTTGTATCCTACATTAATGTTAATAGAATGAACAATTTGCCTGTGAGAACTCTAGCTAATGATAAGCTACAAAATTTGTTCTGTTATGGCGATGCTATCTAGCTTATGAGATATATTTAGCTTGTAATGCTTCTGCAGCACATC
>BCLH01003298.1:18460-30908 GCA_001602315.1 Zoysia pacifica
TGAAGTCTAATTTTTTTTTTGGCATACCTACTTATCGATTTTCTATTTGTGTCTAAATGCAACAGTGGTAATTCTGTTATTGCCTTGTTCTTTGATTTGTCATTTGAATTGGGACAAAATAGATTCTGACAATAGAATACACAGTTTGTTTGGGAGAGCTCTAGCTAATGATTAGCTAAAGAATTATGGCTCTTCTGTAATGATGGTGTTATCTAGGTTATGAGACAGATGTAGCTTGTAATGCTTCTGCAGCACATCTTATATTCTTCAGAGCAGGTAAACATCAAGTGTATCGCAGCTCTTCAGTTACATAATATTTAGATGTTTTAAAACCATTTACGCATGTGCATTCATGAAATGTCATCACGGTGTTGCACATAACTGGTCCTCCTACATTACAGCCTGTTATTGTCATGAAAACTCCCAGTAGAATTTTTTTCCAAATAAATTTCCTGATTTTTTTATTCATAAATTCCACAAATGTAATTTATCACTTTTTTTGTTGAAATGGAGGTTATCCAAAATGTAGCATGGCCTCGCGATGCAACGTCCTCTGACATAATTTTTTGTGGTGTTGTCTGTTAATTGGTGGTGCAGTAAACTGCTGGGCTTTCTCTGCTGTAAGCCGTTGAAAGCATTAACCAGCGTGCCACAGGAAATATGACGGCCAACAGGTTGTGTAAGTGCTCGACTCAAAACAGTGGCTGCAATGGTGAGCTCGTGAATAATGCTTTCGACTTCATCATAAAAAATGTAGGATTGACACTGAAGATGCTACCCTACGTATGCACATACGCTTGCTTTCATTGATATTGTTACAAATAAAAATTAGAAACACTGTAATCTTTCGATATCAGATCATGTGACCAAATAATGTCTTTGTAATGTAGACTATGACTTAGATGCATTTACTTAATTGCAGATGCAAGTGTAAATTGTGAGCGGTTGCAAGCTAGCCTTTCTGTGTGAATTTCTCAAAGTGAACCTGATGGTAACATGAAGATGCAAAGCAAGAATTTTTTTAAAATAATACTGTTTTAATTTTTATTAACAGAAATAATACCAGAAGCAATAAAATTACAAAAATATTGTATACTCGAACGTTGGATATTCGAAATAACTAAAATCGAGCACTGGATATTTGAATTCAGAGAAATCGAATGTTGAATATTTGAGTAGAGAGAAGTCGAACGTTGGTTGTTCGAGTTCTAGGAAGTCGGACACCTATCGTTCGAATAAGCGGTAATGGGTGCCTATGTCATATGGGCGCAGAGAAGTCGAACACCCATCGTTCAACTTCTCAGAAGTCTCATGCCCGTTGTTTGAATTCTGGCCACTCGCACAACAGCCGCTCGACTTCTATCTTTTTTCTCATGCGCCCGGCTCTATCTCTCTCGCTCTCTGTCGAAACGAGGCGGACGACGGGCGAGGCTCCACGGCAGGCGGCCGGAGCGGCGTGCGTCGGGCGCAACGGACAGGCGTGCGCGGCAGCCAAGACGACGTGTGCACGGGAGCACTGTAGCAGCCAATCGGAGCGGCACTTTTTTTTTCCTATTTTGTTTTCTATTTTTTAAGTTTGTATGCATTATTGTAATTTAGTTAACAATATATTTAAAGAATAGTTCATATTTCGTATTTGATGTGGTATACTAACTTAGTATGTGTTAGTATATAATATTTATACATTTCTTACCATATGATTATATTTGTAATAATGCTCTTATAAAATAGATTGTTGATAAAAAGCATAGTATGTATACATGATATAATACCAAGTATTAGGATTGTAACTAATATAATAATATTTGCGTAATATTATTATTACAATATAATAGTGTTAAGTATAAACTAATGTATGAATGAAATAATGATATGTAGACATTAAAATTAGTTTTAGAAAACATATTAATGATGCAATGTTATTAAATTTTTTTGACAGAGATCAGTAAATTCAGTATGATAACTCTTAGAATTTACTATGGCACCAGAGAAATTCAAAATGGTCCAAATGGTGTTGACGTGAGCAATTTTCCTTATGTGGATGTAGAACACCCTAACCCCAACGAGTCAAGAATGATGGAGATCATAGTTTGGTTGATGAATTTTTTTCAGTTAGACTCTACTATTTATTCAGTTAAGGTGCAATGCTTGTGGACTCGGACATTCCATCCGGTTTGTTGGGAGCTGAAGTCGGTGTGTCGGACAACAAAGAGATTGCAGTGGTTGGATTAGTGTCGGAGAAGGAATGCTCAATTTATTATGTTTGTGGAACCTTGTCCAAAAAAGTTATTTGAACATAATGACGTGGCCTCACATAGCACTGCAAAAATGTGGTTGAAGATGATAATCATTGCCATAAAATGATGGTGGCAAAAGAAGAAGTTAGGCAAGACTTAGAGACTCTGCATCGTAGCAATATTGGTGATGCTGAAGTTGTTGAGGGTCAAGCTGTTGCTGGAGATATTGATGAACGAATTGTTGAAGATTTGGAGAATGTGGATCTTAATGCAACTTATGAGGCTGAGCAAGTGTTAGCTGGTGGTGATGAAGATGACGATGAGGAAGAAGATGATAATCAGTTTGGAGGTAATCCCATTCCAGATGAATGGAATAGACCTGAAAAAGTGTCAATGCAAGTGATGGATAACCAACGTTCTTGTTGGGAAAACATTGGGAGTATGGATCGAATACGATTCATGTGAATCAGCTCTTTCCTAATAAGTCTGAATTGAAACACGTCATAGCGCGTTGGGTAGTCCTATCCCATAGAGGTGTGGTCTGTTAACTCTAGCCCTAACAACTACAGCGTGAAGTGCAGAAACGATGGATGCTGTTTTTATGTTCACGCATACAAGCCAAAGCATGAGACACATTGGTTGGTCTCTAAAGTTTCTGAACATAGCTGCACATTTCAAAATGTCGGTCGTAAGCATCGCAACCTAACTGCTTGTTCATATATTTAATGCTCAATTTTAAGGCAATTTAAGTATAATATAAGCTATCAAAAAGCTTGGAGGGCGAATCAAAAGGCCTTAGAAAAGCATTGGGGCACCTATGAGGCTTATTTTGAAGGAAAGGAATCCGGGGACGTACACTGCATTTAAGGAGACTGAGTTGGAAGATGATGAACTCAGAATTTTTCAGCGTTGTAAGTTTAATGACCTTTGTGATTGAATGAACAACCATAAGTAACGGTTGTGTTGCAGGTACCGCCCTGCTAATTCTACATCAATATGGTGGCATTTCTCAGTGGATGATAAGGACGAACCCTAGAAGAGGAGTTGCTGGGCTTCAGAGGATCAAGGCTAAGGACTAGCTAGAGAGTTCATAGGAACACCGGTACTATTAAGGAGTGTAAGGTCATTTGTCTCCTGTCATACAAGTGTTAGAGGGTGTGAATGCTCCTTAGATCCTCAGAAAGCACTAAAGATGGCAGAGTGAAGTCGAAAATCGGAGCTCAAGAACCAACTAAAGACTCAGTCACCGAACAGTGTCTGGTGAGCTCTAGAGGAGCCAGTACAGAGAGAGGTGCTCTCTAGAGTCGAAGTGGAGCAATCACCAGACAGTCCATCAGTGGAATGACCGGATAGTTCGGTGAGCCAAAAGCTGAAGTCCAGAGAAGGTGTCTCTGGGAATCCAAAAGTGAAAGTCACTGGACAATCCGATGATGGTATGCACCGGACAGTTCGGTGTCCTATAAAATGGATTCCAGAGAGGGTGTTTCACTGGCCAAGGTGGAAGAAAGGTCACCGGACAGTCCGATGGTTTAGTCATCGGACAGTCCGGTGATTGCATAAAGTAGTCAGCTTTATAACATCACGTCCTAACGGTTGTTTTTGGGCTTGAAGCCTATTTAAACTGTGGAGGGGGGCGTTTTCCTATATGCCTTTGATCAAAATTGCTGGAGCCAACTTGTGAGAGACCAAGGGACACCATCAAGAGAGCACATTGTAAGATTGAGTGATCTTTGGTGCTAGTAGGTGAGTAATAGAGAGCATTCATACACTTCTAGATCTTGTAGAGCTTGAGAGGAGTGATATTTGCCTATTACTCTTGGTGTAGGCAGCCTAGAGCAGCTAGGAGTCGGCGATCAAGCTTTCGAAGAGATTGTGAAAGACATAGCCAAGTTTGTACATGGTTTCGGGTCCTCCGCTCGAAAGGGACACCAAGAGGGAGCACCCGAACCTTGAAGGCTCGCTCTAGCGCTTGGATATTGTGTGCGACAGCAGAGCCGCCGGTGTTTTACTCTGGGAGTCAAGCGCTTGGGTATTGTGAGCATCGTGTCGAAAACAACGGGAGGAACGAGGACTCCGACGGGAGTGGTCCAACGAGGATTAGGAGAAGGTGTCTACCTTTCGAGACCTTGGGAAAAAAATCACTGAGCACTCTCTATCTCACTCTCTTTACTTACTGCATTTACTTACCATTTGAGTAGTGTGATAGGTTGTTCTTTGAGTCCTCTTGGTGGCTATCGTGCTAGTGCTTGCTTGTTTGTTCATTACCACTAGTATTGTTAGGGGTCTTGGCCTACTAGACTTATTTAGGTTTGCTTTCATTGTGGTCAAGTCTTATAGTTTAAGTTCGTAGCAAAATTAGTGCTATAAGTCCACCGATTCAACCCTTTCTTGGTGTCTTTGATCCTTACAAGTGCTCATTGTCGGGCTTCACCGCTTTGAGTAAGGATGCCGAACGAGATGGAGACTCTACCCATATTCGATGGGGACAATTACTCTTATTAGAAGGCTCGCATGCAAGCCTACATTAGTCGATCGATGGGAATGTGTGACAAGTTACTAGCAACACTACGAATGAGAATGAGAGACTTGATCCCATTTTTATTAAGTACAATTCTAAGGACAGGAATGCTATGTTTTGATGCATCTCTAAAAATGTCTTTTTTAGAATCAATGCATCATCCACCGCACATGAGATTTAGGTCCAATTGCAAAACATCCATGAGGGCTCTTCCGAGGCTAAGGAAGAGCGTTACTATGTGTTTAAAAAATATGATTCCATCAACATGCAACCTCATGAAAAAGCTACTGATGTTTGTGATGATATTGAAATCAAGAGGAAGCTATTGAGGATGTTTTCGCCGAGCTACAACTCCATCGTCACGTGTCTCAACTTGGCTACTCTCACTGTTGATGTCACGTAACTCTTCCAAGTTGGGCAGCTCCATCAACTCTCAATTGCGCAAGAACCTTGCCCTACAAGTAGGAATCACCCAATGGCAAGAACAAGAAGAAGAAGCTGGAGGATGATGAGAATGAGGGGAGCGATAATGAGGACCTTGCACTCTTGATGAAGAATATATTTTGCAAGGGAAGACCCACATCTTTCAAGAGAAACACTGGGTGCTTCAATTGTGGCAGGAAAGACCATTTCGCTAAGGAGTGTCTCAAGTCCAAGAAGGAGAGCAAGAAGGAAGCCTCTTGTGAGAGTGAAGAACGCAAGCCAAAGAGGAAATTCAAGAAAAAGTTCTTTGTCAAGAAGAAGAACAAGAGCAAGGAGAAGAAGTCCTCGCACAAAGCTTATATTGTTGGTGAGTCACTCACCGATGATAATTCGGACTCTTCATCTTCAAGCAAAGAAGAGCTCGCAGTTATTACCAGGACTAGTTCCACTAATGAGCTATCACCACCTCCGCTATGCTTGATGGCCCGAAGTTGTGAGGGCTTGATCGATGAGGAAGAGGATCTTGAGGAGGAGGAGGAGAGATATGATGATGAAGATGATGGACCAAGCTACCATAATCTTGTCCTCTGCCTTGAGAAGGCCAACAAAACCATCATCAAAAAGTCCAAGAAGATTGAGGTGGTCACCAACAAGCATGAAGTGGCGGTATTCTGAGTTCGAGAGCTTGAGGGGGAGCTCAATGCACTTAAGCACTCTCATGGTGTTCTATGTGAGTCCTATGAGGATCTCAAAGCAAAACACGTAGAGCTAAGAGAGAAGCATAGTGCATTGGTGCGCACCCATGACGCTCTTATCTTGACTTTCTCCTTAACTCTCCTCAGCATTTGAATGAAGCTTCTACTTCCTGTAATCTAACCCTCTCTAAGGAGAGTACTACTCTTGAGCCATCTATTTTTGAAGAAATACACGAAGCTCAAGGAGGAGGGAGAGGGTGTGATGGATGCATTTGAGCGGCTTTCTAGAGGAAGGCCAGTTCAAAAGGAAATCTTAAGCAAGAACCTCATCAATAACCACAACCACAAGGGCTTAGGATAATATCCTTCCTCTATCAACGTCACTGGCAACCAAGATGAGATCTCCGAATGGATAGTCCCGCTGATGGCGGATGACTACTATTGTGAGAAGTGTTGAGGATTATCCTCAGGTGAGCAAGCCTAAGATTATGTCTAACGCTAACCTTTTCTATAAGGATGTGCACAACAAGCTTTTCAGGGATAAAGATAGAAAAGTGAAGGCTAAGCCGCTCCGACCACCAAATAACAAGAGGACAATCAAGAAGATATGGATCCCCATGGTGACCGTGGACCGACAGATTGAGCCAAAACTTTCTTGGGTTCCCATGAAGAAGTGAAGGAGCCTAGGTGGTGGACCGTAAAGCGAATTGAAGATTCTTGAAGTTCACCACATGTTGATCGTGCTACAATGTCAATCTACTCCTCAAAGAGGTTATTCTTGTACATAGTAGAGCAGGTTTCTTTTCTTGCAATGCTTGTTATATAGGACTCCTCTGTGGATTAGATGTTTGCACTATCATGCATCATGTGTAAAAAGATAAAAGAAAGGAACCAAAAAAAATTAGATCGGTGCCTAACCACCTTAAGATATCCATATGCATGGACGAAGAGCTTGAGAAGGTGGTTTAGCTATCTAAAGACAAAGCGGAGGGCAATGGTGAATAAACTTGAGATAGGTCAAACTTGGCACCGAATAGGTTTCTTTATGCAATGTCTTTAAATTTGCTTGCATATACAAAGCATGCTTTAAATTCTCCTGCATTAAAATAGCTTGTTTGCGTGAATTGTATATAGGAACCACGGAGGAGGCGTGTTACTCTATAGAGAAAGTGACTACATTGTCCATAAAGATTCACATACTGCACAAAGAGTAACCAAAGCAATATTGTGAGCTTCATGCCCATTGAACCCTATGCTTAACGGTCTCTAACATCCATTTGTGTGGATTGTGATCTAAGGGTTCGTACATTCCCTTTTTGAAGCCTCCTTCTCGCTTTGCTGTTTATCGTTCGATCTTAATTACATTTGCGAAAATGTTAAACTCTTCATGATTATCTATTTGCAAAAGAGTGTTTGAGAGTTCCCTTTCTAGACAAGTGTAGTGTTTATTTGATTCTTTTGTGAAGACACTTAAAGTCTAGAAAGAAATTCTTTGATTCTGTAATTCCTTGAGGTCACCGAACATTTTGACGCCTTCACCGGACATTTCAGTGACTATATCTTTGGATCAGTCACTTTTGCGGAATTGGACAGACACCAAACATTCTGGCGACATCACCGAGCAGTCAGGTGACTGAAAGAGGAAGAGGGTGCCTCTTTGGACTTGGAATTCTCTAGACACCAGACAGTCCAGACTTTTCTAGTCACCGAACAAATTTTGTGGACCGGACAGTCCGGTGTCGGCAAAACTCGGCCATCCGTTTTAATTCCATTTAATCTCAGCCTTTGATTTGTTTATGACCTAATCGCACGTGCTCCGAATCTTTTGTTCCAAAAATTGTGCGTTTTCTTTCACCGCTGAATTCGTCGCCTCTGTCGCCGTTGTGCCGTCGTCACCCGCTCGCTGTGCTCCGCCGGCTTGCGCCACCCTCGTGCCACCGACCGCCGTGCTTTGCTGCCTCGCCGTCGTGCTCGCGCCCCACGCTGCCCTGCTCTGCCTTGCTTTCTCGCGCGCGCCACTGCCATAGCCACCGCACCAGGCCACCGCCCTTGCTTCGCCGCCGTGCGGCGCACCACCACGGAGCTTCGTCGTCACTGGTTGAGCCCAACCACCAGTGCACACCGCCCTAGCTAGTCTCGACCTCGTCGTGCTTCCACCCAGCCATCACCACGTGCCTCTCCAAAACCCTCGTGGGGTTTTAGCTTTGGGTTGATTGGCTACTCTTTCGGCGAGTTCTTCGGTGGATTCAGGCTCTTTGCGTCGCGATATTGTGTTCTACCTCTTACATTTCATCGACAATGCCCTGCATGCCTTTTTTGTTAATTAATTGTGAAAATTGGTATAAATTGCTTAAAGATTTCACCTTTTATTACCAATTGATGTGATTAGTTGATAATTCCTGTACTTAGTACCATATTGAGGTCATTGCTTGCATATTTTAGTATGGCATTGAGTCTTCTGTCGCTAGTGTCACAATTTAGATGCATTGCTATATTATGAATTGTGACATTAGTCTGTCGATATCACCGTTGTGCTTTTTTGTTTCATTTGATTGGTGATATGTCTTTGATTTCACCACCAGGACTTCATTTAGAGTCGCTCACCTTTTGTGCTTACAACCTATATTTTATTTCTATGTGGTGTAGTGACAGTTGGACAGTGGACTTCTAGGTCTTCTGTGATGCTTCTCGTCAGGGTTTGTGTTGTGTGCTGATGCAGAACAGAAAGGTGGTTTGCTATGCTTCAAGGCAGCTGAAGAAGCATGAGTTGAAATATTCGAGGCATGATCTTGAGTTGGCAGCTGTTGTCCATGCTTTGAAGATCTGGAGGCACTATCTGATCGGCAACAGATGCGAGATCTTCACCGACCACAAGAGTCTCAAGTACATCTTCACCCAGTCAGAGCTGAATATGAGGCAGAGGAAGTGGCCTGAGTTGATCAAGGATTACGATCTTAGCATCAACTATCACCCGAGTAAAGCCAATGTGGTAGCCGATGCTTTGAGTCGTAAGGCTTATTGTTCTTCTTTGATGTCTGGGCAGTCAGAGATTCTTGCAGATTTGACCAGTTTGGAGGTTGAGATTGTTCCTCAGGGTTTCTTGTGTGAGCTCAGGTTGCAATCGTTGCTGATTGAGGAGATCAAGACAGCTTAGAAGCATGATCGAGATATTCAGTTGATCTTGAAGAAGATGAAGAAAGGCAAGGCACAAAGTTTCCGTGTGGATCAGCAGGGTGCTTTGCGGTTTGAGAACCGTATCTGTGTTCCGAGAGTGCCAGAGCTGCGGGTTGCTATTCTAAGAGAGGCTCATGATTCGAGGTATTCGATCCATCCTGGTTGCACTAAGATGTTCGAGGATCTGAGGACTCGTTTCTGGTGGTTTGGCATGAAGGCAAACATTGCTGAGTATGTTGCCTGGTGTGATGTTTGTCGGCGAGTTAAGGCTGAGCACCAGAGACCGGCTGGATTGTTGAAGCCGTTGTCGATCCCTTCTTGGAAATGGGATGACATTAGTATAGACTTCATCACTGAGTTGCCGATGAGTTCACGTCACCATAACTCTATCTTGGTGGTGGTTGATCGATGGACTAAGACCGCTTATTTCATCTCTGTGAATGAGAGGTACTCAGTTGATCAGTTGGCCAAGTTGTACATCGACAACATCGTGGGGTTGCATGGTGCACTGAGGAGCATTCTATCTGATCACGGGCCTCAGTTTACCGCGAGATTCTGGAGGAGTTTGCAAGAGGCTATGGGTACACATCTGGTGTACGGTTTAGCTTATCATCCTCAGACCGATGGTCAGACAGAGCATGTGAACCAGATTCTGGAGGATTTGTTGAGGGCTTGTGTGATCACCTATGGGCGGAGCGAGGAGGACAGTATTTCTTTTGCGGAGTTCTCTTACAACAACAGTTTTTAGGCCAGTTTGGGTATGTCACCTTTTGAGGCGTTGTATGGTAGGAGATGCCATACTCCGCTCCTTTGGTCAGAGGTTGGTGAGAGGTCTTTCTTCGATCTTGATTCCATCAAAGCTGCTGAAGAGAAGGTTGAGAAGATCAGAGAGCATCTTCGGGTTGCGCAGAGCCGTTAGAAGAGTTATGCGGATAAGCGAAAAAGGCCCCTTTCTTTCGAGGTTGGTGATTGGGCATATCTCAGGGTGTCACCTCTTTGTGGCACGCGTCGCTTTCATGTCCTAGAGAAGTTGGCTCCGAGGTTTGTTGGTCCTTTTCGGATTCTCAGGAAGATCGGTGAGCTTTCTTACAGGCTGGACTTGCCATTCGAGCTTGCGGGTGCGCATCCGGTATTCCATGTCTCTCACTTGAAGAAGTGTCTTCGAGTGTCGGAGGAGCAAGTTGTCTCTGATGCGTTGGATATTCAGAACATGCTCGAGTACCTGGAGTACCCAGTGAAGATTCTTGATGAGGCATTCAAGGAAACGCGAAGGTCCAAGATCAAGTTTCTCAAGGTTCAGTGGAGCAACCACACTGAGCGAGAGGCTACCTGGAGACGGAGGATGATCTGAGGAAAGAGTTTCCCTATCTGTTTGAGTCCGCTCCTTGATCTCGAGGACGAGATCCTGTAAGGGGAGAGAGTCTGTAACATTCTGAAATTTCGAATTAATAAAGCAGCGAATTTTTCCCAAATTCTGTTCTGATTAAAAATCATCTGTCCCAATTTTCATTCTGTTCAAATATCTTTTGTCCCGAAATTGATTCCGTTTTGCTCCAAAATTTTCTTCTAATTTTTCAGACGTTGGAACAGTTAGGCCCGCGGATTTGTTTTTGGGCTGAGATTAATTTTGGGCTATAATCCCCTCTATAAAAACCCTTCCCACTATTATCCTCTCTCTCACCTCCCCTTTCCCCTTTTATTGTCCAAAAATCTTGTAACCGCTCCACGCGCCGGTCATCTCCTGCTCCACCTCGATCCGAGCCGCCACCCCGACGTCGCGTGCGCTTGCATCGAGTGGCGCCACGCCTGCTTGTTCGAATTTCTGTCGCTTGCAAGCTGACCCGCCATCTGCTGCTCTGTCTCTTGAGCCACGCGTCACTACCAGCCTCTCCTCTGTTTTGATTTCCGCGTCACGATCACCGCACACCATCTCCTGCTCGTGTCGCCAGTCGCCTCCGATACCTGCATCTACCTGCTGGTCGAAGGTTCGCTCCGGTACCCGCGTCCTGCTTCGTCCCCGCATGTGAAGCCGCGTCGCACTGCCGTTGACCCGACGCGTGCCTCTGCGTCTGCGTCCGGTGGTCAAGAGCCTGCCCGAGCCGTTGTTGCGCTGTTCCCGAAGCCGGTCCGAAGCCGTATTGGCCTGCTTCTGCGTCCTCACACGGTGATGTGCACACACCTCTGCAGCACGTGTGGCAAGTTGTTGCGGCCCGATCTTCTCGAAGGATCAGCGATCTTAATAACTTGTCGTTGCGTGATCTGGTGAAGAGGCAATGCACCGCGAGTCTGCTGCGCGACGAACTACCGAGACAATCACCCTCCTACGTACTGACGAAACAGCCCATGCAATCACGCTGTATAGACGTGAAGGCACGAACTGGATGAACCGCAGTTCGGCGTTCTACAGTTCTCTCAGGAATCGAAAGAACAGGTTTTGCAAGCCTCTCAAGACTCACGATGGGTCAAGAACTCAAGAGTTGTATTTCTGATTTGCAAATTCGAAGTGTCCCCTGAAGTCACCCATTACACGGCTATATAATACTAGTGGAGTTTCAGTTTTGGAAGAAATAAATGAGAACATGTAGTGGGAAGTTGTAACACCACTTTTATTAGTAGCCAGACCTAGTGGGACGCATGGATGGTTGGCATTCTTCTGCATGCAAGTGGAAACGTGTGTGAATAGGATCCTGGTGGCTGGCCGCATGCATTCCTCACTTCCGAATTATTTGCTTGCTCTCCAACGATTGTTATTCATGGTAGCTGGACGTTTTTCTCTCTTGCACGTCCAGGTTCCTTGCTGATATTTGGTGGACAGAATCCATCATCATCCCATGTCCGTTCATGCACACCATCATTCCTAAGAACATTAAAACAAATACTCAACAGAACAGGTTCATTTAAATTAATCTGATTATTAACCACAAGGTTAGCGTTCACCTGAGAATGGATTTCCTTCTCCAATTGTTTGGCTCTACTCCTTGTAATTGGGCCCACTATATTAGCTGCAGTTTCATTTGAAAGTGGAGAAGAGTGGATGCTAGTAATGTCCTCATTAGCCTCCCCCTCTTGAGAAGGAGTCGTCCTCGACTCAGGCTCACTAATAAATGGAAGCAAGTCTTTGACATTGAATGTTGAACTCACATTGGAATATTCAAGTGGCAGCTCAATTTTGTAAGCATTATCATTTATCTTGTGTAGAACCTTGAACGGACCGTCACCCCGAGGAGATAACTTACTCTTGCGCTGTTGTGGAAATCGATCCTTGCGTAGACGCAACCATACAAGGTCTCCGGGCTGGAATGTAACCTTCTTCTTACCTTTGTTCGCTTGCTTTGCATATTGTGCTGATTTCTTCTCTATATTCCTTCGTGTCTCATCATGTAGCTTCTTGATAAAGTCTG
>BCLH01003299.1:8559-32915 GCA_001602315.1 Zoysia pacifica
ATTTTTATAAGCATAAGAGAATAAAAAATCTAGGTCATTGGATGAATATCTAAGGCCTGTTTGAAATCAACGCGGTTTCTTAAAAACTGCTTTATAAACATAGTTTCTAAAAACTGAGTTATGAAAAGAAATTAGGTGATATGTTTGGAAACCAATTTAGAGAAACTGATTTCTCGTCTTTTTCTCATCTAATGACATATTTGCTCATCTTTTATTTTAAATAGTTGAGTTTGTTGAAGGGCAGTGAATTTTTAGTTGAAGAAACCAGAAGAATCTAGGATGGATTTGATTAGATTCTTGATTTTAAAAGGCTGGAAACATGATTTCTATAAACCACGACAAAAACTACCATGTTTGGAGGTCTTTCAATTTCTAAAAACTGATTTCTTAGAAACTAGTTGGATCCAAACAGAGCCGAAGAAAATAGGCTGATAGCAAAAATATAATTTCAGGTATGTATTAGTATTTATGTTGTATATAGAACTTTGACTTGTTCAATATTCAAATCCCAAGTAAGTTAAATACACTAAACACATCGGTACAGATTACAATTGCTCCGGCATCTAAGCGCACAACGGCATATGTATAGCACCTTCAGCTGCTGCTTGTTAAGTCTTCTCTGAATGATTCTCAAGCAGCTTTCAAATGACTAAATAATTTCTGAGCATTGAAAAGCAAACAGAGGAAATTAGTTTCAGTGAAGTTTGATATCCCATGCAGCAAAACAGAGGCACTGCGTAATCTTCCCGGTTTTGGGTCTTTTGACACGCTGTCCTATCTGAACAAGAACGAAGATATTGAGCCGTGATCAAGATAGTGATCTCAAGGTGCAGTGAAACAGGTGAAAGCCATCCCTACAATCCACCACACGACAATGGTACAAACATACCGTTGTTGTCAAAACATCTGATCCTGCACTTAATCAAAAGGATGCAACTATACGGGTACAACAACAGTTCTGCTACACTACTGGAATCAGCATGTTTCCCTAATGTTTTCTTTTCTAGGAAACTGGCTGATTCTAGTACTGCTAGAAGCCTCTACTGAATTTCTTGCATCGATGTAACTACTTATGCTCCTTACTCTTCTTCGCTGGACTGGGAAATAGCAAATTAACTGATTCTAGATACCAAAAAAAGGAACCATTTTTTTCCTAATGGCTATAAGCAACAAAGTAACAAGATTTATCAATTTTTGGGCTGCGCCTTCTCTCCATCCCCCTTACTGCTTGGTTCTACTGTATTTGACACAGTATTTGCAGTGTCATTGTCTTTAGACTTGACAGTTACTGGTTGACTATCAATTGCACTACTTTTCAAATCAGAAGCCTTTTCTGTAGATGTTTTGCTTTTCTTGACAGGCTCCTCTTTGGTGTGCAAGTTGGAAGAAGAAACTTTCCCCTTGTCATCTACAATTTCCTTAACAACCCCCTCTAGTGTATCTAATCTGACCAATACCTTAGAAAGCTTTGAATCAGTATCCTCCTTCCCAGATTCCTCTTCAAGCTGTTTCTGTTTCTCAACTTCCTCTTCGTTTTTCTTTTTCTCCTCTGCTTCCTGAAAGCAACATGATATTTCTCAGATTATATTATAACATTTTGTAAATTGGCCCATCTGAAAATCGTTACATATCTTCAATATTTCCACTTTTGGTTGTAACAAAAACGTGTGTCAGGTCCTTGACCATGGAGTGAATTTCAGCCTGGGGTTAAAAAAAAAATCCCCTCGTCTGTCCCATGGAAAAGCACAGACCTAAGGCATGCCTAGGTCGTTGGGCATTGTCACTAGGCTAAGGTTTGTGTAAGGGTGAGACAAGGGTTTTCTCAACATGCGTGAGAAGTTCTTCGTAACATAAAATAAGTTAACATACAGCTCATTAAAAGCTAATATCAAGCAGGCATTATGTTTCACAAAGTTCAATTCGTCAACATTTAATGACCACATCTGAGTAGCTTTTTATGAGTAGTAAATCATCACATTCTTGAGATATTTATCTTTTGCATAAGAAATAGCATCTAAGTAAATTGAATGGCATGTCCATAAACTTGTAAGGTGGGTGCAAATCAGTCATAGAACTTAACAAATGCTCAAATAGGCCACAGAAGTTGCATTGCTGGTCATTGTTGGTACAAAACCAACCTATCAAACTATCCTAACACTGAATGCCACGCTCTGCCATTCTACATGGACCTTATACACATTATCTAATTGATTTTCTAATTCTAAAGCCGCTATGTAAGTTTTCCCTGCCCAAATATATGCCCACTGCCCACATCATGATAGGAGCATACTTCACTGCTGGTTACACCGAGATGCCACTCAAGCCTCACATTGTTAAAATCTCAAAATACTACATGAACCATTCATCAAACACTCTCATAGGGACAATCATATGCATCCTTGATGGAAAACATTGGTCTGGTAATCATTTGTGTCAGATCATTTATGAGCCAAACATATAGGGCTGCCATCATGGTAATCATTTGTGTTATATTAGTCAGCTATGTTAGTTTTCCAAAATCACTGATCCATTGAGCCAACTTTTTTGCCGTGTTTGATATCTTGTCAAGTTCTGACTTATTTAAACCCACTGAACAAGTTTATGTATATGTAATGCAATTTACTCTGCATAATAGATGGAGTGCAAGGGAAAAAAAACTCCATAAAGAGGTTGCTGCATTTACACTGCTACAAAATAGAAGTGCTAAATAGAGTATCTACTTGCAATTTCTCTACTTTAAATATCCAATGGCAGATGTAACTGAGATAAAAGTGCTAGTAACCTGATGGGACATGTCCATTTTAGTAGACATGAGCTAGCATAGCATGACTACTATGAATTTGCCCACTATATGTACAATTCATGTCCATTTTAATTCCTGATAAATTTCATGGTTGATGAATTTAAGTCAGACACCACTTTGGAGCTTTATCCAAAACTGACAATACTGATAGAACCATACCCCACGTATGTTTTCAGGTGACTGAACTTGGCTAAAAATAATTGGTAGAGTTATTGAGGTAATGTCAAACAAGCATCTTCACCTAATAGAGTTACAGAAAAATTGTGCATCAAGGTAATATAAAAGCTACAAAGAAATAAGCTGCAATAAAGTGCTAGTACATGTTGGAACACCAGCAATTTCCGTTCTGTTCTTTGTTGTTCAAGATTTAGATTTTGCACCAAATCGGATCTTTTTTTGTGAGAAACCGAGTGCCAGTAAACTTACCGCTTCCATCCTTTTGATCTCCCTTCTTGCATACTGTGCCACTAAATAGACAGCTGCATATCAAGACAATGCCACAATACAAAGTGATAAGTGAAAGCAATATTTCCATTTAGCACTTTGAAGCACAATAATGTACTAGAAAAAAAAAAGATTTTTCTCATGAAACGAACCTAGTGAGGGCAAGCACGCAAAGAAAAGCTGCACAAGATGGAAATCAAGCCTGATACAAGAAATGTCAATGTAAGGTCAAGAAACATGCCATATGTATTTGTTTCTAACAGAAGTCACCTCTCCACAACCTGCAATCAAACATAAAAGCTGCAGACTGAATGGTATAAGTTTCAGAGTTTGTACATGCTTCTAGACGTATAGTGAGAAATATCTACAACAAAGGTAATTTTTATTCTTTGAATTCATATTTTATTATTGATATCACACTGTTACGGAACATAAAAGTTGTTGGAACGCAGGGTGTATGAAGGTGGTGGATTGTCCTCGTCCCCGGCAGCAGGTGAAGCCACGACAACCGAGGAACAATGCACCCCAATAGGGAGATTATTATTCTTCGATGATCCTAAACAAGAACTACAGCAGCCTTTATATAACAGGTGCTGATCTGATCAATCTCAACTGATTAACTCACTCGACCAAATTAATTTCAACTGAAAAACTAAACAATTAACTAATTCTCCTTGATCTAAGGCTTCAAGATTATCCATCTTGTTGCTTATCCTTCTGGAAATGACGGCGCACATATTTGTGGCCCACAAATGCGTCTATAACACTTCCCTCCTCCCCGACAAACAGCTTGTCCTCAAGCAGTAGTTCGGGATAGCATGTTTTGAACTCTTCAAGCTTTTCCCAAGTGGCATCTGCAGCTGCTCGTCCCACCCATTGTACCAATACCTCACAAACACCCCGGTTCAGTCTGGCCTTGACAACTGCTGATGGTGTACGGATCACTCGGCCATGGACAATGGTGGGAAGAGGTGGATCAGAAACTGGAGGATCACCTTCAAACTTCTTGAGCAGAGATACATGGAATACATCATGTATGAGTGCCTTGGATGGCAGATGCAGTCGATAAGCAACACTGCAGCTGTGCGATGGTGCAAGCGTAGCCACACCCATTCTCCGATTACAAAGGGCAATTCCCGATGTTTGCTGTTGTGCTGTACCTTCATCTTATCTTGAGCCTGGAGCAATCACTCCTTGATCTCCTCCAGGAACTCATCCCGATCTTTTAATTGTTGATCTACTGCCACAACCCGAGCTACTCCAGGTTCATAAGAGAGCAGCGGTGGTGGATCACGCCCAAACACCACGCGAAATGGTGTTGTGCGAATTGTTGATTGGAATGAGGTGTTGTAACAATATTCTGCCCAAGGAAGCCATTGTAGCCAAGATCTGGGCCTATCCCCCGCTAAACATCTCAAATACATTGTGATTACTTTGTTTGCAGCCTCGGATTGTCCATCGGTCTGTGGATGGAATGCTGAACTCATCTGCAATTTCACACCAGCATGGCGAAACAATTTTGTCCAAAAAGAACTCGTGAACACCGTATCTCGATCACTGACTATGGAGCAGGGGAAACCATGAATCTTCACAACGTTGTCAAAGAAAGCTCTAGCAACAGAACTACCTGAATATGTGTGACTAATTGGAATAAAATGGGCAAATTTGGAAAATCTGTCAATTACAGTTAACACCACTGATTTGCCGTTGACTTTTGGAAATCCTTCCACGAAATCCATTGCAATATCAGACCAAACTTCTGAGAGAACTGGCAATGGTTGAAGCAGCCCTGCTGGATGGAGATGCTCAGTTTTGTTTCTTTGACAAACAGCACAGTTGCGCACGAATTCCCTGACCAGCCGGTGTGTATGTGGATTGAAGAAGGATGATCTCAGCCGATGTAGAGTCTTCTGTGTGCCTTTATGGCTGCCATGTGCCGTCATTAGCAGCTGTGGCCAGAGGGCTGAGGTATCTGGAACAAATAGGCGGCCTTTGAACAGCAGCAACCCATCAGTTTCCTGCCAGCCTGGTTCTGCTGTTCCCTTTGCTAGTCGTGTGAATATTTCCTTTGCATCACCTGCATTGACCAATTCAGTGCGCAGGGTCTTGATACAGGGAGAATGCTGGTGCTGATAGAAGTGCAATTTCTACTGGCTCATTGTCACGGCATGAGAGAGCATCTGCTACCACATTGAGTGTGCCTGGTCTGTATTCCACCTCAAGATCATATCCGAATAATTTGGACACCCAAGTATGCTGTGGAATTGTTGAGAGACGTTGATCAAGAAGAAATTTGAGAATGTAGTGATCAGTTCTCACCTTGAACGGTCTGCCCCACAAGTATGGTCTCCAATGTCGGACTGCTTTCACCAGTCCGATGAGTTCTCGCTCATAGGCTGGCAATTTTGCATGGTGTGGTGCCACTGATCTGCTAAAGAAAGCCACCGGTCCATCCCCTTGCTGGAGGACAGCGCCAATTCCAATGCTTGATGCGTCGCAGTCTACCACAAACTTCCTGTTGAAGTCAGGAAGCTGAAGTAGAGGAGCTGTTGTTAGTGCACTCTTGAGCTTGGTGAAGGCACCTTCGGCATCATCGGTCCAGAAAAAACTCTCCTTCTCAAGCAATGCTTTAAGAGGTGCAGCGATGACACCATAACCTGCTATGAATTTGCGGTAATATCCTGTGAGACCAAGAAAACCCCGGAGTGCCTTTACAGTGCGTGGACGGGGTCCAAGCCTGTACAGCCTCCACCTTGGAGTTGTCCATTGCCACACCTTGGCTGGACACCACATGACCTAGATAGGTCACTGATTCTTCGCCAAAAAAACACTTTGAGCACTTGAGGCTCAATTTGTATTCTCTTAAAACGTGAAATACCATCTTAACATGTTGCAAATGTGCTGCCCAAGATGGACTGTAGATCAGAATGTCATCGAAGAAGACAAGAACAAAACAGCAGATAAGGGGCTTGAGAACATCATTCATCAAAGCTTGAAATGTTGAAGGGGCATTTGTCAAACCAAAGGGCATGACGAGGAACTCAAAGTGGCCTTGGTGTGTTCTGAATGCTGTCTTGTCAATATCATCAGGGAACATCCAGACTTGGTGATAGCCACTTTGAAGGTCAAGCTTGGTGAAGAAGTGTGCACCCCGTAACTCATCTAGAAGTTCATTGACTATGGGGATGGGATATTTGTTCTTGACTGTTTTCTCATTTAGCGCACGATAGTCAATGCAGAAACGCCATGTTGCTTCATGTATCTTGACGAGGAGTACAGGGGAAGAGAAGGCCGATGTCGACTCCCTGATTATCCCCTGTTTCATCATGGCGTCGCACTGCCGCTCAATCTCATCCTTCAGTAATTGAGGATAGCGATAGGGCCGCACAGCAATGGGTGCAATCCCTGACAGTAAGCGGATTCGGGGATCTTGGCGACGACAAGGTGGCAGGCCTGTTGGCTCCATGAAGAGATCGTTGTATGTGTCCAAGAGTGCTGCCAACACATCACAAGGCGATGCCATGTTAATAGATACATCTGATCTGCTTCCCAGTCCATGCTATGTTATGGATCTGCCTGCTCTGCAGAATATCATCAGTAACTTGTTGAAATCCCACACTATTGGTCCCAAAGTCCTCAGCCACTGTACCCCTAGGACGAGATCAAATCCATCCAGGGGTAATGCATAGCAGTTGATGGAAAAACTTTCACCCTGGATATCTGACTGTATTGCAGTGCAGATGCCTGGCTGAACACATGGTCGCCATTGGCCACTTTAACCGAGAGCCCCGGCCGTTGTTTGATGGTGAGGCCGAGCTGCTGTGCTATGCTATCCTTGATGAACGTATATGTGGATCCTGAATCCACTAGTGCTACAAGATCATTGCTGCCAATTCTGATAGATAGCTTCATAGTATGGGCTGTTGTGATTCCTGTCAATGCATGGAGAGAGATCTCCAATTCTTCCTCAATAGTGGTTGTGTCCACTTCTTCATTTAGCTCTAGCAAGAACACCCCTTTTGCCGAACACTTGTGATCGGCAGTGTATTTTTTTTTGTGCAAAAATAGCATTCTTTCCTTCTTCTCTTGTCTGCTATCTCCACCGAGGAGAGACGCCCGAGTTTCTGGTGAGGAGCAGCTGAAGACACAGACTGCGTTGTACTGCCAGTAGATGCAGTTGGTGTCTGTTGTGGCGCAGCTGCTGTGGAGGATGAGTGTTGCCGGCCACGGAATGTCGACCGAATGGGGGCAGCCATGTCTCCCTGTCTTTCGTAAGCACGGGCCAGACTCATTGCCATCTGCAAGTTTGCAGGTTTTTGTAATTCAACATCAGTGGAGAATGGTTGGCCTAATCCTGCCATGAAGAGATCAATCTGGTGTTGAGGAGATAGGCCGTCACAGCGGCACAGCAGTGTCATAAACTGGCGTTGATAATCCTCCACGGAGCTTGTACAGCGCAATTCCTTCAACTCTCCCATAGAGTTGGAGCGAAGTGGCGGTCCAAAACGGAGATTGATGAATTCAGCAAAGCGTGCCCATGGAAGCAGGCCATACTCGCGCTCCAGACCGTAATACCACTCTGCCGCTATGCTATCTAGATGCAGCAAGGCCAGCCAAACTTGTTCAGCTGCCATGGTCCATGTTCCTCAAAAATATGAAGAGCACCTGTTGAGCCATGTCAGTGGGTCAGAAAGACCATCATAATGTGGAAAATTAAGCTTTGGTGTATGAATAGCAAACCGATGATCTTCCTCAATATTGCGGTTAATACTGCCGCTGCCATTGTTGCCGGTGTTGGTGCCAGATCCACCATTGCCATTGCTGCTATTGATAGGCGCAGATGGCTGCTGATCTGCAGAAACTTCTGTGCCTTCGTGAGCTTTCTCCTGTCGTGCCAGACGCACGTCATGAGAATCTAGTCGCTTGTTCATTGTCGTCAATTGTGGCAAGATGCGAGTGAGGGTGTCCCCCCACAGAAAGCTCCTCAGGATATGTGTCAGCGCCGGACATGGTGGTCGATGCGCCGTTTGTGGTCTCAGATACGAAATTGTTACGGCACTGCCAATGAGGCGACCGTAGAGGTCAGTGCAGTAGTAGATGGGCTCTAGGGTTGGAACGCAGGGTGTACGAAGGTGGTGGATTGTCCTTGTCGCCGGCGGCCGGTGAAGGCACGATGACCGAGGAACAATGCCCCCCCCCCAATAGAGAGATTATAATTCCTCAATGATCCTAAGCAAGAACTACAACAGCCTTTATATAACAGGCGCTGATCTGATCAATCTCAACTGATTAACTAACTCGACCTAATTAATCTCAACCGAAAACTAAACAATTAACAAATTCTCCTAATCTAAGGCTTCAAGATTATCCATCTTGTTTCTTATCCTTCTGGAAACGACAGCGCACATATTTGTGGCCCACAAATGCGTCTATAACACATACTGACATTCTGGATTTCACTATTGTTGCCTGAGGTTAATAAGTTAGTCTAATGACTAATGAGGCGACATAATTTCTTATATTTAGGCCAAAATTACCACCACCACTGTACAAAATAATTAGAGAATGAGATCAATATTATGGTAATTTTCTGAAGCAAAAGGACATGAAAAATTGGAAAGGTTGCAATTTTGAGATATCACATTATATACTATGTCTCCAAAGAATACACTTAGCAAAACAAAGGAAAATCCTGACAACTCGGGGATATTCACGTTCATTGAAACATTCCTTCATGATTAAATTCAAATGTTTAATCAGAGTATATAGTAAAGGTATAAACTACCATAAAGGGTCAATTCTCATAAGAAGTGCTGTGAATAAATAGATGATACTACCAATGCTACTTCTCCAAGAACCGTAAGAAGGTAGATTGTTTTCAACAAGGTGTGATATTAATCAGACTACCCCCGGTAATGCCCCCATCGCTTTTTTTTCGAAAGACCAATGCCCCAATCGCTTGTCGCTTCGAAAATGTATTGCCTTATACTCCCTTCGTTCCTAAATTGATGCCATCGTTGACTTCTAACATTAACTTTAATCATTTATCTTATTTCTTATTACAAAAATTAGTTCAAATTTGTAAATTTTTAAGTTGTGATTCAAATAACTCTCATGATAAATCAAATTATAACAAAATTATATAATATTTGTTACAAACTTTTGAATAAAATGAATAGTCACAGTTGATTAGAAGTCAACGACGACATCAATTTAAGAATAGAGTATAAGAATACAAAACCCATAAACCCTAAGAAGGAGACACGCCGGTGGCTCGATGCTCACCCAAATTCCTTGCGCTTGGGAGGCAAGGTGAAGAGGATGTTGGCGGCGGTCTTCCAGTCGGCGCTGCTGCTCCAGTCGAAGTTTTGCACCTGCTTGCACGCCTCCGCCCGCGCCGCAGCCTCTGCTCGGGCCCGCGCCGCGGCCGCCGCCGCAGCATCAACCGGGGGACCTCCCTCGCCGGCGCCGGAGGAGGAAGGCAAGGAGGAGAAGAGGCGGAGCGGGGCGAGGGGGAGCCGGCGGCAGGGCCGCAGCACCGGAAGCATCGCGTCCGCGAAGTAGGGACAGCGGCCTCGACTGCTCCAAGAGATCGAGGACCAGGATTTCAAGTACGGAATTGTTTGTTAACCTGCCGTATTTTGAATTCCAATTTCGAATGCAAGCTTTCGGACGAGTGCTCCATTCAATCACGGAGAGAGATTGCTCGAGTCACAATATAAAAAATAGTTAACATGAAAAAAGGCAGATATATTCCTCATTTTACCCTGAAAATATTTGTATTGTGAGAAAAAAATTATGTTTCAAATTGTTGCATTGTGGGACCGAGAGCATTGTGTTTAACTAGTCTAATACCTGTGCTCTGCTACGGGGCAAGACAACTTTATTGTGCACATTATATCTACAAAATTGAGTTTCTGTTATAATTTCAAACAAATATCTTTCTTAAGATTCAGTTTCAATGTTAGATTGGCACTAAGTCTTTGCAAAACAGAAAATTAAAGAATATGGAAAGAAAAAAGGCAGGTCATTGGCATGATGGATGGTAACACTGAACTAAAACCTCTTTTAGGTGATGTTTGGATATAATTGGGTTTGGGACAAGAATTTCATGTTTAAAATTATTAAAAAATTAATTTAAATGTTTAAAATTTTAAGTTGTAATTCAAATAACTCTAATGAGAAATCAAATTATAACAAAATATATATTATTTATAAAAAAAATAAAATAAATGATAAAAATTAATATTAAAAGTCAACGATGATATCGATTTATAAACAGAGAAAGTACATCAGAACAACCTGGTGCAATATCACATAGAACTTGTTTCAAAACACTTTCATTTAGATACATTCTAATAATGCATCTCTATATGAACACAGAACCAGATATCCACGACTCACATGACCTTCCAATCCATGCCGGAAACATCAGCCTTGGCATTTTCGCTGTTGGTGAAACTCACAAAACTAAAGCCTCCCTGTATGTGATCACGTGCGCTGCAGCATGAGAAACGTGATATACAGAGGATCATTTTTTATAATTGCTAGTAGTGCACTCCGTGTTAGTATGGGCATTCGAGCACCGCTCCCAGCACTGATTCTTTGGATCCAGAATCAGCTATGTCCTCTTTCTGCCATTTGTGCCTCCAAAGGTCCACATACCAAGAAAGAAAGCATAATATTTGCATAACAATAGAAAGATGACAGGACCAAATGCCTATTACTCTCACTATCTCATCAAAGATCCAATCGCTGCAAGTAGGTGAGAAAAAAAACTAAAGCACTGCTCACCTTCTGTAGGAGAACTTGTGGCGTGATGCGTTCTTCTTCCTACAAGACAAACAACAGAATGAGTTAACAAATAGTAAATCATAGAATCAATAAAAAAGCATTAAGTCATGACGAAATGAGCTCTGAGAAGCAAAGAACATAAATATGTTCCTCGAAAAAATAAATTGGTAATGTTATTCCCACAATGGTCTCTTAATCAAACCAATCTATATTGAATCGAATGGAATGACACCAAACAACCTCATGCCATCCCAAATGAAGAAATCAACAAACAAAATGGTCACTTCGAGAATACACTATAGAAATAAACTACCAACCAAAATATAACAGTGAAAAGATCATCTGTTCTGTGAATTACACTACCAAGCACAGCACGGTGCAGTTGTAACACAGATTGTATGACACCAGGAACCATACAATAAGGTTAATAAAGTTTGACAGCAACAGACCTTATTAACTAAATCGGTTCTTATTAAATTTTTACTTAAAATAATAAAAATTTAGCTCGATCCTACCCTCTATTCTAATTCGTTGAGTCTGTTTTCACCTCTAGACACACCTCATGGGGACAGAAAATCGTAAGAACCATCCACCGGTAGGCACCCACACACTCGCATGAGCGAGCTCTAGCTTCACACACGCACTATCAGGTTTGTATAAAAGTAGCTTTCACAGCTCAATAACAAAACTAGTTAAAAAAAAAAGCTCAATAACAAAACAGGGGACATTGCCTGAACCAGAAAAATCTGTTCAGTCTCTTGTAAGTTCCGCCATTAAGGGCCTAACAAATGACGCAAACTAACAAAAAGTGTAGGCGGCACAAATTTGTGTGCTACTCTGCGTGACGCTAAACAAGAGGGCGCCGAGGAGTGAATAGGGAGGTTAGGTGCATGCAGCAGAGGTACGCATGGTTACTAACTTTCTATTTCTCAAAATAAATATTTTTTTACTTTTAAAAATTATGTTTGATTCTTTGATGTATTAAAAAATGGTGTAAATATAAAAATAAATAAGTTATACTTAAATTATTTTTAATGATAAAATAGTTTACAATAAAATAAATAATATTTTCATAAAAATTCTAAATATTAAATAATGACATTTATTTTGAGACGATAAAGCAGTAAGCACGCCAGAGGAGGGCCATGGCGCAGCTTGGGTCACATAATTATTTTTACAAGCCTAGCTTTCAAGTATATCTAGAGCACAATTTATAACTTGATTTTGCTTTTGAATTCGAATCAAATACTCAACAACTCAAAATACTAGTATATTATAAATTTATTGATTAGGATTTCCTGCTTTGGTAATTGGCCCTCTTGTATTCTACGTCTAGCTCTGTCACTGGTCGTGGCTTCTTTTTTTTTCTTTTAAGGAACGGGCAGTAGATAGTGTTAATTTCATTAACTAAAGTAAAAGTAAAAATAAACAAATAGCCCTAGGAGATTACTTATAGAAAAACGAAAAAAAGATAGCTGCAATAACAATACCACTTCATCTGTCGCATAAAAAAAATAACAGCACCACTTCAACACTGAGCCTACAAAAAGTAACAAATAAAAAAAATTAACAAACACACTAACTGCAACCATAGTAGATATGTTTTGTTAGAAATTGATCTCCACCCGTTTTGGCTCAACGGCTTTAATGAGCTCTTGACCTAATTGCGCCTTGATCGGAGGCGCCCAGCCCATTATGACTGGTGGGCCTCTGTCGCCAGCGCCACAATAAATAGAGGTGGGGCCCGGTCGGGACTTATGACCTAAGTTCATCTGTACCGCCGCACCTTACCGACATCTCTAAACCTGATCTGTGAAGGGGCGCTGTGCCGACAGGAAGCACCATCGCCGTCATCGCCACGACGACAGCCGTCATCAGGAGATCGACGACATCGCCGTGACTTCTACGCCACTGCCCTCTCCACCGATCGACGCTGCCCTAGCGCAGAGGACCGCACCGACAAAGAGCAGATGGCCGGATCGTCTTCCTCGACTTTGGTGACCGGATCCGAAGGTATTGACCACCTCCGAACCACAGATTTATTACCGACACGAAAACTCTCGAATCTACACTCCTAGACCCAGAGAAAAGATTACAATATTGACATCAGAGCCAGATCTAGGAGTGGATCCCGACGAGTATGAAAAAACTCGCCGAAACCCTACCCGCGAGCAAAGATCCGAAAGAAAAATTGTAGCCGTCGGCTACACTGTGGTGGTAGCCCTCGGGCTCCGCGAAAGAACTGCGCAAAAAGAAAAGAAAAAAATCATCAGATCAGAAAAAAAAATCACAAAAAAAAAGTTTTTCCATTTTTTTCAGAGGCATTTTTAATTGATTAATTAGGTAATTTTTTAACTAACTAAATCTGTTAAAATTTGAACCAACAGGATAATTTTGACAGAACAGAAAAATAAATTAAATGCTTTTGAAAATTAAAGAAATTTTGTTTTCCGCTGCGTACTTAAAGAAATTATTTTCATTATTAAATTCGAACCGACAGGAGAATTTAATTTTGGAAAAACTAGTAATAAATTTCAGATAATTATGATATTGTTATTTTCTGACCAACGTTGATAATAACAGTATTATAATTTTTGTAATTGATATTTTATGCATTATTTCTATTTCTGCCCAACGGTGACATAGTTTTAATGTATAATATAAAATTGTGTGTCATATTTTTTACCAACGTTGAAAATAAGACATATAATTTTATTGTTATTATGTTCTCACTTTATTTGATTTATTTACAGGCGGATATAACTTAATGAGTTGTATCAAAGAGATAGCCACTCTTAAAGGTGACAGCTATAGAGAGTGGAAGAAAAAGATATATCTAGCGTTTATCTTGGCTGAGGTGGACTGGGTTCTCACCACAACATGTCAAAGCATGTCCCACTGAGCCTGAGGAGCCAGTGAGAAAAGAAAATGAGGCTGAGGCTGCTTGGCAGACCAGACAGAGAGACTATGCTCCCTTAAAGATATTCTATGACTTTGAGCATAGAAAATAGACCACAGCCAACAAGAAATATATGGCTGTGATAAAGAACACGATTGAGCCTGCAATTATAGATTTAATCGCGGAGTGTGACACCGTCACAGAGTACCTTGAAAGAATAAAGACTCAGTTTACTGGCTCTTCAAAAACATACGCCACACAAGTCATTAAACAACTTGTGAATGAAAGGTACTCTGATGGTAACGGTGGCATTAGAGAGCACATACTGAGAATGAGCAACATGGCATCGAAGCTAAAACCAATGGGTCTGGATCTCAAGGATGCACTCTTTATCCATCTGATTTTTACTTCTTTGCCAAAAGAGTTTGACACGTTTATTGTCAACTACAATATGCAACCCGAGTCTTGGGACTTGAAAAAGTGCATAGCAATGTGTGTGCAAGAGGAGGACAGAATTAAAGCTTCACATAGTGGTTCTATCAACTATGTGAAGAATAACAAAAGAAAGAACTTCAATAGCTACTCCTCAAAGAACAAGGAAAAGCCCCTGTTCATCAGCCTCAACAGAACAAATTTGCAGTAGACAAGGATCAATGTCTTCACTGCAAAAAGACGGGACACTGCAAGAAGGATTGTCCCTCATATTTAAAGATGATCATAGCAAAGAAAGGGATTCCGTTCGACGAGTACTACGCAAAGAAGAGAAAGATGCATTAAAGTTGCAAACGGAGTCCAAGCTGAAGTTGAAGCCATTGACGATCTTTCATTAGAGCTAGCTAATGGCTTTATTCTTATACTTAGAGATGTTCTCTATGTACCTCTCTACAAAAGAATTTGATTAGTGTTTCATGTTTTGATAATGATGGTTATGATTGTCATTTTAGAAATGGCAAGTGTGAAATAATGCTTAATAAAGAATGTGTTGGTCTTGCCATCTTACAAAATGAGCTTTATTTACTATCACTACGTGATGATGTGAATGTCGTATGCGATAATGATAACGTTGTGTGCGAGATAAAAGAATCATCGTCTATGAATGCAAATAGAAAACGAAAAAAACTCTAGATGAGTCGTCGAAATTATGGCACTGTCGTTTAAAGCCATATTTCGAGAGGGAGAATAGAAAGACTAGTTAAGAATGATATTCTTCCTCCACTAGAGTTCTCAGACTTAGAACAAAGTCGAGATTGCATTAAAAGAAAATATGTAAAGAAAATTAAGAAAGATGCAAAAAGAAGCACAGGAGTTCTACAAATTATTCACACGGATATTTGTGGTATCTTTTTTGTGAAGAGTATAGATGGTTATGACTCATTCATAACATTTACAGATGATTACTCCTGATATGGATATATTTATCCAATCAAAAAAAGAAATGAAGCCTTGGATAAATTTAAGATATTTAAGGCTGAAGTTGAAAACCAACACGATTTAAAGATAAAGATAGTCCGATCTGATCGTAGGGGGAGTACTACGGTCGGCATACCTCGTATGAACAAGTTTCTGGACCTTTTGCAAGGTTTCTACAGGAAAATGGAATAGTGGCCCAGTATTCTACACCGGGCGAACCTCAGCAAAATGGAGTAGCTGAAAGACGCAACCGTACCCTGATAGATATGGTGCGAAGTATGATGAGCTATTCCACACTGCCATTGAGTTTGTGAATGGAGGCGTTAAAAACCGCCATTCATATTCTCAACAGAGTACCAAGTAAGTCGGTGCCGAAAACACCATACAAATTGTGGACAGGTAGAGTTCCCTCGTTAAACCACTTACGAGTGTAGGGGAGCCCAGATGAGGCTAAAGTATTTAACCTAAATATTGAGAAGCTTGATCCCAAAACAGTAAGTTACCATTTTATTGGTTACCCAAAAAAGTCAAAAGGTTATCGTTTCTACTGTCCAGACAGACATACAAAGTTTGTAAAAACGAGACACGCTGTCTTCTTAGAGGATGAGACGATGAGGGGGAGCATAGTAGCTCGAGAGATTGACCTTGAAGAGAAGCGGGCGTATGCGCCCACTCCGATGATTCAAGAACCATTCTTTACACTATCTGCTGTCGTTGCACCGACAGTACGTGATACTGTGGTGCAAGCACTTGTTATTATTTCTCCTATGGCAACAATAAATGAGAATGAGAAACCTGTTCTTCAGGATCCAATAGAGCCCATTGTCACAGATGAGAGGGAGCAAAAACAGCCTCAAACAGAAAATGTACAGAATAAAGAGGCCCCGAGGAGGTCTCAAAGAGTAAGAAGATCAGCTATTTCTGATGACTATGAAGTTTATCAGACAGAAAAATTTCAAATGGAGGATGATCCCACCTCATTTGAAGAAGCCATGAGAAGTGAAAACTCTTCAAAATGGCTTGAGGCCATAGAAGAAGAAATGAAGTCCATGAAGGCTAATAAAGTCTGGGACTTGGAAGTAATTTCTAAAGGAGCCAAAACAGTAGGCTGTAAATGGGTCTACAAAACAAAACTCGACTCCCAAAGGAATGTAGAATGATATAAAGCACGACTCGTGGCAAAAGGCTTTACTCAAAGAGAAGGGATTGATTACAATGAGACCTTTTCTCCGGTCTCATGTAAAGATTCATTCAGAATCATAATGGCACTAGTGGCTCATTATGATTTAGAGTTACATCAGATGGATGTAAAAACAGCATTTCTAAATGGGAATTTAGAAAAATGTTTACATGACACAACCAAAAGGTTTTGTTATGGAAGGAAGTGAAAAACTGGGATGCCGTCTAAAGAAACCGATTTATGGCTTAAAGCAAGCTTCAAGACAATGGTATTTGAAGTTTGACAGCACGATAAAGAAATTTGGGTTTAAAGAAAATATAGAGGACAACTGTGTATATTCTAAGTTTAAAGATGAGAAGTTTATCTTCCTAATCCTGTATGTGGATGATATCCTACTAGCTAGTAGTGACGTCAGTCTGCTACTGGAGACAAAGAAGATTTTGTCCTCTAACTTTGATATGAAAGATCTTGGTGAAGCTTTATTCGTTCTGGAAATCGAAATTCACTGAGATAGAAACAAAGGGGTATTGGGACTGTCACAAAAAGCATACATAGAGAAAGTATTAAAGAAATATGGTATGCATAAATGTAGTCCATCACCTGCACCTATAGTCAAAGGCGACAGATATGGGGATTTTCAATGCCCTAGGAACCAATATGAGATCGATCAAATAAAAGCGGTTCTATATGCTTCAGCTGCCTGAAGCTTACAGTATGCTCAAGTATGTACACGTCCTGACTTAGCATTTGTACCGGGTTACTTGGCAGATTCTAGAGCAATCCTAGAATAGAGCATTGAAAATTGATAAAGAAAGTATTGCGCTATTTGCAAGGAACAAAAGGTCTCATGATGACATACAAAAAATCAGATTCACTCTATATAGTGGGGTATACAGATTCTGATTATGCGAGAGATGATAGAAAGTTTATATCCGGATATGTATTTACTCTCGTCGGAGGAGCTATTTCGTGAAAAAACTCAAAGCAAACCGTCGCTACATTATCCACAATGTATGTCGAGTTTGTAGCATATTATGAGGCTACGGGGCAGGTGAACTGGCTTAAGAAGTTCATACCCGGTTTAAAAGTGGTTGACGACATCTACAGACCACTTAAATTGTACTGCGATAACGAACCCGCAGTAACGTATGCACACAATAATAAGTCAAGTGGTGCTGCCAAACACATTGATATAAAGTACTATGTTGTGAAAGATAAAGTTCGGGATCAAATCATAAGCCCTGAGCATATAAGCACCGCAAAGATGCTAGCAGATCCGCTTACTAAAAGCTTACCACCCAAAGTATTTATTGAATATGTTGCCGGCATGAGTTTAAGGAAAAGTCTGTGATTCTTGAACTAAAAGATGGCCCAAAAAAGTATTGTAACTATTTCAGAACAGAAAAATGTATTGTAGCTGTTAAGTCTATCGACGATTGATCGTGACGATAAGACAGTTCTATGCATTAATCTGTAATGGAATGAGTAAAGTTAAAAGTAATAAAGATAAAAGTATAAAGTGAGATCAAAGGGGAGAATGTTAGAAATTGATCTCCACCCGTTTTGGCCCAACGGTCTTAATGGGCCCTTGACCTAATCGCGCCCTGATCGGAGGCGCCCAGTCCATTATGGCTGGTGGGCCCCTGTCGCCAGCGCCACAATAAATAGAGGTGAGGGGCCGGCCAAAACTCATGACCTAATTTCATCTGTACCGCCGCACCCCATCGATATCCCTAAACCCGATCTGTGAGGGGGCGCTGTGCCGACGGAAAGCACCATCGCCGTCACCGCCACAACGACCGCCGTCATCGGGAGATCGACGACATCGCCGTGACTTCTACGCCACTACCCTCTCCACCGACCGACGCTGCCCTAGCGCAGAGGACCGCACCGACAAAGGGCAGATGGCCGGATCGTCTTCCTCGACTCCGGCGACCGGATCCGAAGGTATTGATCACCTCCGAACCACAGATTTATTACCGACACAAAAACTCTCGGATCTACACTCCTAGACCCAGAGAAAAGATTACAACATGTTTAACTAGTCCATAAAAGAGCGGATCTAGGGATGCAACTTTTCAGATTTTTGGGTCAGTGGGTTGACAAAAAATATTCAAAAGTGAACTAATTTTTCCCTTCATTAGTATGATAATATGAATTAGAGGATTGACCATAAAATACTTTTTGGCTACCCACTTGCATCCCTAAGTGAACCAAGATGTAAGTTGGCCTTGCATGTTTATATGTTGCACAATGTGTACAACAACTAAAATCAACTAGAAAAAAATCTTCTTCAACATCAATGAGAAAGTGAAAGAGAGAATAATTATTTTTTTATTCCTACTTGGCCATATCACTGAATAATTTTAGTTGTTTTCTTTTTCTGACATTTTACAATGGTTATAGTATAGTCTAAAAAATATTTTATAGTTTATATATTTTCTTGTCCTTTTTTTATAAGTCGTTTTGAGTTCGAACACGAGAATTAACAAAAGTAAAAAATGTGAAATGTTTCAAAAACAAGGAGAAGGAGAAGAGAGATAGAATGAAAATGTATTAGGAAGAGAAAAAGTTGTCTCGAAGAATGAGAACAATTTATAATTTAAGAAATTTAAAAGAGTCTATAGTGATTTATAATTTGAGCTTGAGGGAGTACTATTTTTTGAAACATATTGTGGATATCATTATACCTCAGCACGAAGGGTGACGAAGAGGGAAAAAAGAATTGCAGCCACAATGTCGACCTAGCGAGATATGGGGCTCACCCTTGTTCGCTTAGAGTCATGCGGAAACGAGTTGCGTGAGCGTCGAGCTGTGGGCGGCGGTTGGTAGTTGTTCGGGACTAAGCCTGTGACAACAATAAGATTTTTCAATTTTTACCGTTAAATTTATTTGGCTTTTTAATTTTTACCACTCGATTCATAAACTCTTCATTTAAAAAGCTAAAATCATCTTTACCTTCAAAACATACATTTCTTTAAAATTTTAATATTTTTCTTGTTTATACTGTCTTATATTTATTATATTTTTCTATTATACTGTCAACATCATTGTAACATATCTAGAAGCTCCAAATAAAAGATTGAGCAAATCCTTTATTTTTTCCGTCCTATAAACACATCATTTATTTGCTCCCGTCCGAACCAACTTCCATGCTATATATAAAAATTCAAATATATATATATATATATATATATATACCTTTTATGTCTTTTTTGTTAGTAATATTATCTTTTCTCTATAGATAATTTTATCCTCAAAGTAACATCCTTTATTTGCTCCAAAACTGATCAAAATTAACATGAATTCTCATATTTTTTAGATTATTAATTAATCAAAAGTCATAATATTATGAACCTTATAAGAACTCAACATTTGTGACAGCAAACATTTACATGTAACCATGAGAAGCTGCTGGTGCATTTGCATTGTAATGGAGTTGTTATTACAAGTGCCGAGTTATGCAATTATTTTAAAAAATAAATTCAATTCTTTTTTAAATTTGGGTATTTAAACAAATATAATACGGTGCAGTGTAACAGGACTAACATGGCTGACAGAAAAAGGGAAAATGGCATAAAAATGATAGAGTTTTAAATGGGTACATACTGCATTGAGACTTTGTTGGAGGTAAATAAAGGATGAATTCATATGAGAAGGGAAAATATGTAATTTACTCTAAAGATTTATGAATTAAACAGTAAAGATTGAAATGCCAACTTCTTTAATGTTATTAATTTTTTTAAATAAAATCGCGACCGAACCTGGGGGCAGCTGCGTCCACACGGAGCGTCTGTCACCGGCCGCCCTCGCACCAAAATTTTTGGGTTAATTCCTTATCAAAAAAAATTTGAGTTCTCTAGTGGCCATTGCAAAGTTTGAATTTTTTTATTAGCCATTCATTTTAACTTTTGTTCTTTAGTAACCACTATGATCACTTTTGTGCCTAAACTGCCTTTACATGTTGCAAGTCAAACATAAATTTTGAGCACCGTAATTACTTCAATAATTTTGTTTCGATCCTTTTATTAATTTTTCTCGTTTGGTAATTCTGTATCAATTCTTGAGTAATTTTATTTTGATTTCTTCACTAATTTTATTATTTCAATTTTATTTAGTAATTTTATTTTGATCTTTCTGTAATTTTTTTGTTCTCTCAGTAATTATATTTCATTCAGTATTTTTGTTTTGGTTTATTTGGTAATTTTCAAGATTTGTTATGTTAACAAAATCGAAATAAAATTACTGACTGAAAAAAATTATTGAAAGAATCGAAACATAATTACTCAAAGAATTGATGCAAAATAACTAAATGAGAAAAATTACTAAAAAAATCGAAACAAAATTATTGAAAAAATTATGGTGCTCATAATTTAAGTTTGGTTTGCAACATGTAAAGGCATTTTAGAAAAGAAATAATCACAGTAGTCACTAATTTTTATATATTAAAGCGCAAGAGTTGTCTCAACTCTTGTTGCGCCATGTTATCATAAAAAATATTAACTATCGAATTAAAATCTAACGGTGAATATTAGAAAGAAGAAAAAAAATCTTTTCCTCGGTCAACATGCTTCTACTCAGCGGGAGCAAGCAGGAATAGCGTGTTATCGCCCTAACTTTTTCAAGTTTAACATAAATTTTGACTATAGTCATATTTAATTTTTTATAAATTTCATATATTATAATTTGCTTTATTATTAAAATTATTTAAATCATAACTTAAAATTTTACATATTTGTATTAATTTTTTAAATAAGTTAAATAGTCTAAGATGATATTAAAAATCAACAGTAAACAATAATTTAGTAATTGAGGGTCAATAAAACTATTTAAAAAATATAAGAAAAGTTCTTATAAATTTATTTTACTTCTATGTTTTGTATAATTGAAGATCTTTATATGTAATAAAAATATATATTTAGATAACTTAAATTATTTTATCTCTTAAAAATGTTTTTTATTATTATAACAACTAAGATTCAATTTTTTTCTCGCTTACAACTCTTGTTTAAAAAAATAGTAGATTTAAACGTAATATTTTAATGAAATATTACCAATATAAATTAAAAATAATTTTTAATTTATTAAGTTACAAAATTAGAAATAATTTGTTTTAAAAATACTTTCTTAAAAGTGTATTTTTATTAAATATTTTATAGATAACAAATGTCAAACTATATCGACAATTTTTTTAAGACTGAAATATATATTTATTCTATATCAAAGCAATTATACTCTTATTTATTAAATAATAAATTTAAAATATTCTGTTTAAACTAAAAATAAATAATAAAAATATACATAAAAAAAAGACAATTACTGCGTAGATTTTTTAATCTAAATTTTTCCCCGCCGTAACAACCTCGGGTGGCCAGGTGGGAGAGGCTCGCCGGCGCCGGGACAGTAGGCTGCCGCCGCATTTGCCTCCAACCCGTCGTGCCGGTCCCCAGCGCCTGTATCCCCGCGTCAGGTACGTACACACAACGGCATCCCTAATCTCTATCCCGCTCCGCCTTTTTTATTCCTCAAAGATAAGAAAAAGAATTAAAAAAAACGTCCAATAGTTTCCTGTTTCATCCATCCCCACTATTTCCCTGGTCAAGGAACAAGGCGTGTGCCGTCTGCCGTGTGGAGAAGGGGAAAGGCGAAACTAGACGGGGAGGCGACGGGGCCGAGGCCCGATTCAGAACTCCTGCGCCCCGAATCGAGAGTCCGGATCTAGCAGGTTTGTTAATTCGTGCCCTGATCCTTGTTCCCCATCCTGGTTCCTTCCGATCGGTGCTCGTTTCTCGTTGTTCCGTGGCTCGGGTTGGGGGTCTTTCTGGGACCTTTGGGTGCGGCAGGTGACGGGTTTTCTCGGTAGTTTCGGATGGGTTCTCTCAGGATCAAGTGATGGGAGAAAAGAGAGGCTTTCGGATTTTTGACAGTAGAAACAATGTCTGATTTCTTTTCCTACTAATACTGGCATGGGAACAATCTGTTCCTGCAGTTTTATACTGTATTGTTTTCTCTATTCACATACATTTTTCCCTTGAACTCGCGGGAGAGTTGTCCATGAGTATGTAACAAAAATAGCAACTAACTAACAAAATTGATATTGGGATAGCAACGCCAAAATGACACACAAAAGGCACTTAGGGTCCGAAAAAGTAAAAAGTTCTTGCTAACTCTGAGGCTGAGAGTTGTTAAGATATTAACTCCAGAATCCCTCATCCCGAATTGCGCATTACAGTTGATGAACATCTTGAGGAAGAACCTTCAAAACACTTTTGTCCCATGTTTCGAAACGAGCCAGGCCACTAAGCTGGTCCTGAATTGTTTGGCTAAACATCAGCATACACCATTCCCCTTTTGTATCAGCTGACATTATTACAAATGCAACAGGCTTTATTGTCGATATTCTGTTGATGTTTATGTCGAAATCAGATAGTTATATATGATCATAGTTTATTACCGTGACAATTCTTTGCGCTTGTGCTTATGCCTATCTAACTACCGAACCTATCTTTTTAACAATATATTTTATTGTTGCATGCCTGATGCTTATGTGTTATTTTGAATTATCCAGCGATGGCGTCATCTTCGGACTCATGGGTGAAAGAGTACAATGAAGCATCCAGGCTTGCTGATGATATTAATTCCATGATTGCTGAAAGAGGATCCCTTCCTCAATCTGGTCCAGAAATTATGCGACACACTTCAGCTATCCGGAGAAAAATAACTATTCTTGGGACAAGACTGGATAGCCTAGCGGCATTGTTGGCCAGAATTCCTCCAAAGTCACTGTATGTTCAATTTCTACTGCTATTATGTACAGTGCAGTGTGAATCTTCTTAGAACTAAGTTTCAGATAATCTACCTTAAATGAAAGCTGATGAGTTAAACATTTGTCAGTAATGCTTCTGTAGATAATTTTTAGTTCCACCTATTCTGGCAGAAACATAGTCTAGACAGAAATTGGCACGCGGTAATAAAAAACTGAGCTCTGCCATCAATGAGTGAAACAATGCAGGGTGGCAACATCTTATATCAAGAAGTTTGCATTTCAAGCATGAAGTTTGGTCTCCAGTGACACATACTGTGCTAAACTACTAGAATTGAACTATTTGGCATGTGTGTTTTTCATGTTGTTACCCTACTTAGGAAGTTGGTAGTAAGTAAATAAAAAGATGGTGTGTTTGCTCAACTAAATTTAATTACTGTGAACTCTGAGATACAATATTTTTTGTGTCTTCAAGAGAACAACTTTATCGCAATAGAATTTGCACTGAAAAAATTATCTCTTGATCAAGAACTTTGATGAGAAGTCATTATCTATTGGCGCAAGGAAGTGTTTCAGTTTATGTTTTACTGAAAATTTCGCTTTGAATTTATTTCTTGTGCAGCACTGACAAGGAATTGCATAAGCGCCAAGACATGCTTTCTAATTTGAAGTCGAAAGCAAAACAGATGGCAGAAAGTTTCAACATGTCAAACTTTGCTAACAGGTGTATTCCTCATGTTTATCAATGATCTTTATAATAATATTTCCTGCATAATACTCATCTAGTTTCTTTCTGGCAAGATTTGTTTTAGTTATTTGTAGAAATCTTTATGTATAATGAAGATGCTAAATATTTTTTTTTTTCCTGATTTAGGGAGGATTTGCTTGGTCAGAGTAAACAAGTTGATGATATGAGCAGAGTTGCTGGGTTAGACAACCAAGGAATCGTTGGCCTTCAGAGGCAGATTATGAAAGGTACTTATATTTTCCTGAATGTTATCCTACAGAGGAAAAAGGTTGGAGTTTGTTATTTGCATCAAAGAATGGAGGAGTACTGAAAGAA
>BCLH01003300.1:2483-12677 GCA_001602315.1 Zoysia pacifica
AAAATTTGATTTTTTCTGATGGCGCACAGGGAATTCCGTCTTAATAAATCCTTATCCAAACTATTGGTTAATGTATTTATTCATATGGAACTCAAATGGATCTGCCGCATTATGTAATAACCAGCCATAGCTTCGTGTGAAGCAAAGCCTAGGAACTCCAGTAAAGCCTAGGAACTCCCTTATATCTGAAGCAAAGCCTAGGAACTCCAGTAAAGCCTAGGAACTCCTTTATATCTGAAATTACATTCTTCTCTCTTTAACAATAAATCTCTATCTCTATTTCTCTCATCCTCATTCTATATGCATAATATCTTTCTTTAAATCCCATTAAGTGTCTGCACAGGTCTAGAATGACATCTAATGCCCTTTTGAATTGTGAGATTTGTTTTCCTAAATCCTATGTTTTTATTGTGAGATTGAACTGATACTGGTGAAAATCATGTATGATTTTTGTGTTTTTTTTTTGGTTCCAAAGGAGGCTTGAATCTGAACAGAGGGATTAAGTTGAAAGATTCTGACTTCCAAGGCATATATGTTGTACAATAAGGAATTAGTAGCATGTATGTTTGTACTTGTACGCAATGAAAACATAGATAGTTTTAGCATTTAATCAATCTAAACGGCTTCTTAATTCTGTGTAGACACTGTTTTGGCCTAGACGAAGGTGTCCATCTAAACGGTTTAAGGTCTATTTGGGTGTTGTAGCCTCTCAATATGAGTTATGAAAATACCATGGTTTTAAAAGTTATTGTCAATAAAATCATGGTTTAGAAAAAGAGGGTATGAGTGAAGTTTTCAAAACTACAAAATGAATGACTTTTTTTTTACCAATATTATAGTTTTAAAAACTACAAAATTTATTGCTTCAAATATCTCCTCCTAAATTTTTTTTTGACAAAACCGTAGTATTCTTTCAAAACTCCATAAATACTTTGTACGGAGTATCAAACATGGCCTAATTAAGCAGTATTTAATCCTATTTAGGAAAGTACTGCTCGCAGGTATGAGTGCACGAGTGCATATATATTTCCAAGTCAATGCAAACGTTCAAGTGAGACTTCAAAGTCACCAGTCAATCTCGCATGCGTTTACATATACGCATGGTTGAATTCGCGCGAAAAGCGACACCGGGCGTCCGTGGCTTCAATTAGCTCTATATCTTATCCACCTTTTTTTTTGTTGCAACTTTGTCCTTTTAAGAATCGAACCTTTTCATAACGTCTGAAACTTTTTAATCATAATAATGATGTATAAATTAATCATGGTAATACGTATGCACAAAGTTACTCTCTCCGTCTTTAAATTCTCAATAATTTTGATTTTCGGCTCTATGTTACCATTCATCTTATTTATTTTTTACAATATAAAAACAAATTAATCATGTTTAAAACATCTTTTATGATAAAACTAATAATAACAAAATAAATAATGTTTTTTAAAATATTTTGAATAAGATGAAGAGTCAAATATGATATTTAAAAGTAAAAAACATTAAGAAATTAGAGACGGATGTAGTAAGTAGCTGCTGTTATTGGTTTGTATTTATGTCTATCTGTCCGTGCTGGATAGGTGATCATCTAATTATAGCAAAGCCAGGTCGCATAACGTTAAAAGGGAGAGTGCCGTTACACATATAGACAGTGACGTAGATGGAGAAAGCGTCCTACTCTTTAAGAAAGCGCTAGTAGAATTAGTATTCATGATGCCTGAAATACTATGAAGCAACTGACCAATAAAGCACGCTGCCGTCCTGCCTTGATAATCCATATCGGGCGAGGCGCGGAACCGAAAGAAAAAGCGTGAACAAACGGAGCTGCAAATTTTGGGGGAAGTTTAATTTTAGTGCGAATGCAACAGCTTTCGGTGCAACCTTCTGTCCTTCCTCTGAACCTCGATGATGAGATCCTAACTCCTATAAAGAGATCATACTATCTCGAGAAATACGAACCATCAACCACAGGATCATATCGGATATCACTCGACGAAATGAGGACCACAGTATAATTTAAGCATGATAAAATATATTACAAATTTGTTATTTAAATTTATAAACCACAAGCTTTCAAAGTGCAAAAACTATAAACCTATTACACAAGGCATCTTAGATACTAAACAAAAGTATACATCGAGTCTATACGATGTACCTACTAGTAACAACCCACTTAAGACGGTGAGCAACGCTTACAGTAAATGAAGCCACCTCAAAGGTTGCTTCTTCTGACTGAAACTGAGAAGGAAAAGAGAAACCACCTGCAACAGAAAAACAACAATCACAAAGCTCTGAACAACTACCACAAAGCTCTGAACAACTAACGTTCAGCAAAACTTATCTAACAAAAGTGGCTACGTACAGCCGACTTCTAAAGATGAGAATGCTGACTCATTGCGCTTGGCTATTTGCAAAGATAGCACTATGAGTGAATCTTTACTTTCATGTTTTAACGGCATATTAAGCTATAAAATGATAAATTTAATTTGCACTAAAACTATATCATACAAAAATACCAAGAAGTTTCTGAGAGATCAAATATAATCATATTATATATTGATTAACTCCTTACTACGATGTGTACAAGTGGTACTTGTTACTGTGAGGGACAGCGATTCGAATCGATTTACATCCAGCTGAAGAAACCTGATTACACGATATGTATACGCTTCCCAGAAGGCGTACATGACAACCTTTCACGCCAATGATATATAGTACTGATCCGATGCTCACCTCTCTCGAGCAATGGTCCTTTATACGATAACCACACCGAGTCTATCAATAGTTAGCTTTAAAGCTCTCTCTTTTATCATCACCAGAAAAGAGGTTCGGTTACGTCTAGTCACTACGCACATTGGGTTATATTAATTTTTTGGGACCCATAGATCCAATATGTAATCAGTACTATTCAAACTTGCTCAATAGGGCTGACAATGAACAGTCTTTAATCGACACAGACAGAGCTACAACACATTGGCCATGCATCTGCAATGGACACATGTTGTGTTATCACTTACTTCTCTGTTCGGTCTCTAATTTATTTTATATGACAAGATAATCTATCCCATACCAATCTATAGCTCGCGAGTGAAGACTTATCCACTCGACTTCTACCGTTACCAGAACTATTAGCTTAGCTCTACATCGAGTTACCTGTACCAAAAATACTAACCCAAGGTAAGATTCTATAAATGTAACTACGGTTTCAATCAACTCCTATCACCTAGTGCACATTACAAACTAACCATCTAATGTGATAAAATTAAATAATTTGAAAACAGAATAATGCATCGGGGCTTGGTTGGGCTTTGATCAATGTTAGACTCCTCAGCTACAAAATCAACGTCAACCGAGGCTTCCTGAACCTCCTTATGATATTCTCGGATCTCCTCCTTAATTTCCTCAGATCCTATATGAAATGATATGCAAACAATAAAAATAATGCCCTTTTATACTTTTATAACTAAAACCTTTTAGTAAAAATTTGGAAAGTAAAATAAGTAAATATGATTATAAACTTCTGTGATGTGTTTTTTTAACATAAAACTAATTTTTTAAGCTTTCATAATATAATGGAAAATATTTTTTGAATTTTTTCCAAAAATTTATAGAATTTATTGAAATCAAATAGATTTATAATGAATTAAATACTAGATACAAGGAATAAATCATTTTTAAATTATTTTTTTACTGAAATAAAATATAATATTTTGCTAACCCAGTAAAGAATAAATAAACAAAAAGTAAATTTTATAATATTTTTATATGCTGATAAAGAATAATAAGGCATTTCTTGTTTATTATGTGATCTTAATTAATTAAATTATTTAGTGCATAAAATAAAAATTAGTCAGCTCCAGAATGTTGTTCTAGTTGAGAGAAATCTAACAAAATTTATTTCATAATTTTCTGAGCTAAAATGAATTTTCTATAGATTTTATAAGATTAAACTAATTTCTAAATAATAAATAATTTGAGAAATTAATTAAATTTTTAGTCCAGCCGTTGGGGTGCCACACGGAGGGCCATAGAATTAGCCGCATGGGATCTAGCACAGCCACACCAGATCCCAGGCAGAGCTCCACGTAGCCAGACATGGCGGCCAGTGGCCGGAGGCAGAAGCGCCTCACCGGACTTGAGCTTCCCGCGGTCCAACCAATAAAATCTTGCGACAAAAATAATCTTCACATACTGAGGAACTGTCTGAGGTGGTCGCCACTGAAAGAAGCTCACCGGAAGACGGCTGGCGGCGAGCGCGGTGAACAGAGAGCTTCGACAGCGGCACACAGTTGGCGTCGTGGACAAAACGCTGGGTTTCGGGTTCCTAGAGCTTCACAGTAGCCTGGAGACGGTGATGCCGAGCTTGTTGATATCGAGGATGACCGGAGCTGGGTCCTCACCGGTGAGGCTCCTACATCCGACGAACGGCGACGATTATAACGTGAACAGCTGCACAAACAACCATGTGTTCTCTTGAATCTTGAGTGCCAGAAGTGTGCCCACTAGTCTAGGGCTTAAAACCGAGAGTCATTGAGAAGGGCTCACCGGAATTGATCGGACTTCAGCCGGAAACGGCGGCAGGTCTGAAAGCTCGAGTTTGGGTAAAAATTTCAAATCAAAATGGCTTCGTGCGAGTTTGGAGGATAAGCGACAATGGATGATTAAGCATAAGCGAGTGAGAGAAAGAACAGATGAGAGAGGAAGAGAAAAACGGAATGGCAGTGCCGTTCTTATCACCGCGCGGGCAGCAGTGACGGCAAAGCGGCGAGCGGTGGCCAGGCAAGTAAGTAGGTAGCAGCCTGGTGTGGGCGTGTGCGAGCTGCAGCAGTATGCGCTGGCAGCAGTATGCGCTGGCAGCCTGGAAGAAGAAAGCGGTGGATAATGACAGGTGGGTCCCAGCAAATTTTCCAAATTCCTGATTTTCTGCCAATTCAAAAGCTGCACTGTTTTCGGATTGAAACACATACTTCCCGAGCTCAACTTCTTCTCAAACTTTGCAGAATTGTTAAAATTTTTCAAATGAATTTTTTTTATTTTTGGGCCATGTTCAAATTCCAACTCAAAAATTTGTTATATATTTAGGAAGATATTTAAACAATTGAAACAAAACATTTATTTGGCCCCTTTAAACTCTTATATAAAGTATTATAAAATTTTCTAAATTCAAGACTTGACAAAGTCTTTCAAATAAAAATTTTATTTCACATATTTTCTCTGAAAAGTTTTGATCCTTTTAAATTTTGAATTTGAACCCAAATTTTGGAATTTCAGCTTGCATTCATTTGTTCCCTTTTTGAAGCTAAATAAATTTTGAAACTTTGCAAAGTTATAACTCTCTTCAAAATAAACAACTTTTATTTTGGGCCCAAGTTCAGAATCAAAATAAATTTTATTCTATAAAATCCTAGAATGCAGAAAACCAATAAAAGGAGTTTCATTTGGGCCTTTTGATTTTTTTTTTGAGCTCGGTTTTCAGAAGCCCAAATTAACAACTTGCTGCTTTATTCAAACCGTGAAGTGTTACAGGATTTCATAGTAATTGTACACAAATTTCATAAGAATTAATTTAATTTTATAGAAAAACATGAGAAACATGGAAAAAAAAATTCTCCATTCTAAATGCGGCTTTCATTTCTTAAACTAACATCATCTTTAATTATTTGTCTTTTTCAAAGTGTGACAAATATCATATAATTGTTATATTTTCTTTATTATTAAAGTAGCTTGAAACATTACCTATAATTTACATATTTATTTGAATAATATAACTAATTGAAGTTAACATTAAAAGTCAATGGCGAAAACAATTTAGAAACAAAGTACTCCTATGTACTAGTAAAAAACTTGTTGCGCAAGGGTTCTCAGAATAAGGACATTTTCTGTACCAAACATCATTTTTATCTCAATAATAAAGATTCTTGGCCTAGAAAAGGTGGAGTTCCATTCCATTATTGGAATTTCCACGTGAAAGCTAGGTTCAACTACCGCATGCTGTCCGGCCGGTAGATGTGCCGTAGCCTGCTCCGCAATTCAAATCGATTCTATTCGTTGCGATAAAAATCACGAGGATCCGTATGCGGGCGATAAAAATCACGAGGATCCCGTGGAAAGCGGCCCGTCTCGCCCAGGTGAAGTGTTTCGCACCCCGAAGGTCGACCACCCCTGACGAACATCTGATATGCCTCTCGGATCTCGCTTTCACCTATAGTGCCACTGTGATTCCTGCCTTTTTATCTAATGGCTGTTTCCTTCGTTTCTATATATTGTTCTTGTTGGGACAAGGGAGGCATGCGACCAGTGGCATTTCTAAAATTAGAATGGGAGAGTGGCTCCACACGGTGTGTGCACCACGCTTCACTCTCTTATTATAACGTCTTGTGTCTAAAGTTCGCTTACCATTTACTCCCATGTGGAACGGGCTCATGCATTCATACATAACACCTTTTTTACACTTTCAACCTCACTTTGTGTAAAAAAATCCACCTGAAAGTGCTATGTTTGGAGCAATGGAGTTATATGCTGATCATCACCACACTAAGCAGAAGACATGACAAATCCCACATCCACTTCACTTATACCATTAAAGTCAACCACACACTACAGACTTCTAACAGGCTGGGATGTTACAATCCTCCTCTGCCCTCGATAGACTACCATAAACAGCAGCGGACACACAAAATCCCCTCTCTGTGTAGGATTGTACTGTGGGAATAACCACCAGCGCGTAGATCCATACAACAAGACGTTACTCTCTGATACCACTGTAATGTCCGGCGTCTAAAATCCACTTAATACCCAGCCCAGACAGGCTCACGTATTCATGCATTGCATCTTTTTTATACTTTCGAGCTCACTTCATGTAAAAGAGTCAACCGAAAGGTGCTATTGGAGCAATGGAGGTTATAAGCTAGCCCTCACCACACTACACAACCAAGATAGAACTAATTTCACCTCCAGTTCACTTTTAGACCATTAAGTCCCAAATCACATTTTACTACAGGCTTCTAGTGGTTTGAGGTGTTATACTTATGAAAAGATGCAAATATCTGTCGCAATATAATGTATGTGCATTAGAGATAACTGACATGTGACGGTCTCAAATGTTGGTGACCCTGCATTGCAGTAGAGCATTTGGAATGGGTATCTGCTTTTCAGAAGAAGATTCAACTTCCCTTTTACCCTTGGATCCTTGCAGTGTCTAAAAAGAGGTTTGCTGACTATTTTCATCAGGGCTCAGGCGCCCAAACAATAGTGAACAATCTCTTCAGCATTTGCAGATCTCTGTGTGTCCGTAGTTTGTGATCGGTCCAAGAAATCTTCAGCTTAAATGAAAAGAGCAATCCAAAACTACATTAAATTTTTCAATGTAAATTTTGATAAATAGCAGTTCAAAATTATGTTAATTTTGTTTTTTAGTCGATGCATAGAATACCTACATAAGTTGTCAACGTCTTTTTTCTAAGTCTTAGGGATCCATACATGATGCCGCACTTTTGCTGCCACACCCAAAAACAATATATTACAGCCTAGCTAGAAAACAAAAAATGGGCACATTAGGGACGATGGCCAGATACGCCCCAGGAGCCAAAAAATGGAATACACACCCATTAACATCAACTGCGAGCATCAGCAAAGTAAAATATGTCTCATATGTATTCTTCTTCTTTTGCTATATCTACATGATGAAGTATGCTCGGATCACCTCAGTTATTCGTGCACCGCATAGCGGCCATTTGCCTCCTCGAACCAATTCATTGGCGCATTTTGAACATGTGCACATGTGTCCGCATCTGAAAGTGAACACCAAAAAGAATCTTAGTTAGCTTTCCCCACTATCTCAACAAACTAATTGAGTGGTGCAAGTCAAACCTGTACCAAAGAGAGTCAATTGGTGTCTCACAGCATATACAGCAGGTCCCTTTTCTCACATTAATCCATTTTAAACCATTATCAATTATTTCTTTTCTTTACCCTGAAAATACAAAATCATCACTTCAGCAGATGTATGATAAGGGAAGTTGCAATTGAACTAACTAAAATGGGCAGCCCGGTGCATGTAGGCCCTGCTTGCTTAGGGTCCGAGTAAAGGTCCGACCACTTTGCATCTTTTGCATGTAGCTTTTCCTTTCATTTATGCAAGGGCTATTTCCAAGACTCAAGCCCATTACCTCATGGTCACAAGGTAACAGATTTACTGAACTAACTAAACATGCTAAATATTAGAAACTTGATTCCTTTTTCCTCAACAACATGTGGTATGTTGTAATAAACACATACTGACTCCAGTCAACAAACTGAAAAAAGCATACTGCTTGCTTTGCCACTATGAGACAATATGGGCATTATCATAAACAAGCATTGTCTGAAGTTAAAAAATAGTAGTTACAGAAATAGATAGGAACCATACTATCCAAGTTGATACAAGAATATGAGATGTGAACTTTATTTTCGTGAAAATATGAAAAATTAAGACATACATTGTGCATCATCCATAAAACTGTGACTGATCAGTAGAAAAGAGACCAGTAGATCTGCACCAAAGAACTAATCAGGCTTCAAGAGATTTGCCAGCAAAGGCAAGGTTATAAAACATCGAAGAAAGCCCAAATTTTCTTTCCTGCAGGAAATGTAGTAAACACCACACAGGAAGTATGCGACTTTAATCCACATAACATATAAGCAGCAGTAGATTGCATATGATAAATTCTCCAAAAATTTCACATTAAAAGAAGCATTGAGTGCAGTAAATTATTAAGTACATTACTTCAGAATACAATATAATGCATTAAAATCACCAAAGAGATTAGTAATAGAAGTAATGAAAAACCTATATGTGCAGTAAGAGTAATAGCTCACAATCAGGAAATGGTTGTCTGATATTTTCCTGGCAAACTTTTAGGTGTTGAGGACGAATGCTGCCATGACATAGTCGAAAAAAATTTGGCTGTTGTGTAGAGTTTACCAGTTTGGTACTGTAAAATTCATGCAATTTGTTGGTGGGCAAGTAGAATGTAAGCATTTTGCCATTACTTAGGTATTTCTAGTTGCCATTACATATCACTCTGTGATGATATGTTGGATATGATATGATATTATGCAAAGTATGATGTTTGAACAAAGATTTATGCTAAGTTATGTAATGCTACATGACAATTTGTATTTCTCTGAATCTTATGAATATCGTATTGAAAAAAAAACATGATTGTTGGGCTGCATTGAAAATGCAATGCATTGTTCTATTCTATTGTGCCAAAAATTATTTTGGGCCAAATTTAAAATGGGCTAAATGCAAAATGTGATTCAGTATGTTGCCACTTTGTCAGCTATGTCACTTGGTTCACTTTGACATGACACCCTTGTTGTACACCAAATTGTGACGAATTTCATTTGTCACTAAGAGTTGTGCTTGATTGGGCTTGGGCTTCTTTGTGACAATCATAAAACGTCATAGATTTGTGTAATTTGTGATGAAGACATTAAAATCATCAGCATAGTTAATCTATGATGCGAGATATATGTCGATACATTTTTTTCATCATAGATGTTATTTTGTGATGAAAATTTTGCATTCCATTTGTCACTAAGAGTTGATGACAAATATGACATGTCATGGATCAACTGAACTGATTTATTGTAGTAAAATATTGGATGAAGAATGATGAATGCTCTATCTGATCCAATTGTTACGATGTAATTCCGATTGCCAAAGTGGCTGAAGGGGTGGGATAGGTGGAGGTGGTATCATTAAAGGTGGCCTATTAATGGTCCCAGGCAGTTCTTCATCCTCATCATCTCCTTGTTGGTCTTGACTTTGCTCGGGTGAGTTAGGAGTAGGAGTTGTTTCTTCTAGATCCCAAGGGTGATGACCAGTGTAACATCCTAGATTTTCAACTAATCGAAGTGCCAAGTTATTTCGAAATTTATTCCGTGCGATTTCAAAATTTCCCATTTAATTTTTTGGGCACGGGAATATTTTAGCCCGTGGACTTTTATTAGGCTGGGATTAATTATTTTGCTTCAATCCCTAAAATTAACCCCCTCCTATAAATACCCCCCTTCCTTCTTATCTCCTTCTTCAATCCCCATTTCCCTCCCCCTATTCCAGAAAATCAAGAGAAATCGAGAGCGGTTGCTCCCCATCGTCGCGCCCGCCGCGCCGTCCCCAGCTTCGCGCCTCCCTGCGCCGCCTCCGATTTCCATGAGCC
>BCLH01003300.1:12687-31347 GCA_001602315.1 Zoysia pacifica
GCTCCCTGTCATCGCTCGTTGCCCGCGCCGCGTCACTCGCTTCGGTCCCCGCGCGCGACCGCGTGACGCTGTCCCCATCGCCCGCGCCCGTCTCCGCTCGCCCTGTCGACCGCCTCGAATCTCCAGTGCACGACACCGATCTCCGTCAGCACCGCGCGTCACCGTTCTGTCGTGGATCCTCGCGTCTCGGTCCTCCAATCTCAGGTGCGCTGGTTCCGGTTTTCTAATCTCCGATTTTCCAGCGTGACTTCGTCTCCGATTTCAGTTCTGTGGTGAGAAAAATGCCCTTCTCTCAAATTCCTTTTTCCTCTCCAATGTATTGATGAATTAGTTGCTAATCAATTTGCGGTTAATTGATTTGTGGTTAATCCAGTTTTTTGTGGTCTAGATCTTTTAGGATTTTTGAGGAACTCCGTTTGGTCTCAGTACTTTCCTAAAATTGTTACGTTAAATTCGTCTCATCGAGAATGTCATGTAGAATTTTTTAGGAAACATTTTGAGCACGTTTAGCCTAGTAATCTAAATTTAGATTTAATTACCAAATTTAATTGTCACGTACCTAGTGTTTGACCCCTGTTCGTATTGTATGTAGTCGGTGATCCCGAGGAGAGTACCGCGAGCCCGCTCAGTTCGACGACCCGGATGCCAACTACGATCCCGAGCTGCTAGGCAAGCTGTGTTATTTGATCACTTTTGTACCCAGTATTTTAAACTGCATGTTTTGTTTGCAACCTTAATTTGTATGCCAACTGTTTTAAAATATGCTAGCAACATTCTTAAGCCGTGCTTATTTATTGTTTCACAAATATGAGCCCTAGAATTGCTTTAGAATAATTATTTTATTTTATGCTTAGCCATGCTTAGTCGCATTTATTCTACCACACACCTCACACTATAAAAATAGAATTTGTGTTAAATAATTTTGAACTATGGTTCAAATGTGTGAGTTTTACGAATAACTATACATAATTATTTAGCGGGGGCAGGATGGAGTATGAAGAGCTGAAGGACTTTGGGGAAGTCTCTGTAGGTGTACTTGTGGCGCGAGTACAACGGAAAGATCCGGGCTGGGATCTTTTCGTGAGACTTATTTATTGTTGGCATTGAGATTAGAGAGAGTGCCTGTCTCGGCAATTAAAGACCGGGTCCTTCGAGCCTTGTATGCTCAGTTGACAGCCATGCACACCACATTATCCTGTATGGACAGTGGCTTGATCTTGAAGCTTGCCGAGACAGGTTGTTTACCCGTGGGTTGGCGGTATTGTGTTAGTATGGTGTAGAGCTATGACTCCCCACATGAGATCGAGATACCCCCACCTGATCAGTGGTAGGCTCTTCACAGCTCCAGGATCCGATTGCATAGGCATTTAGGATCTCTATCCTAGAGGACGGTTAACGCTAGTTAAAGCTTGTGGACGGGTCTTGTGTGTTCGTCGAGACTACGATGGTAGTTTCCGATGACACTTCTCGTGGGTCCAGGTGCATAAACTCTGCAGAGTTACAGTCAATGCGCATTGCCACGTCCTTTTTAGAAGGACATCCCCCTGAGTTGTGCTCCTCATTGAGTAGTTTTGTTTTCTTTCCTCCTCTTCTATTTCAAAATATTTTGGACTCCGGCATTTGAGCTGTGGCGGGGTGTGGAGTTTACACCGGTATTTAAAATGAACCTCCGTCCGGGATAACGGAGATCCTTGCCGGGTAAGATAATAAAATTTGATAGTTTTAAAATAAAACTTTCTTACATCTTTAAAATAAAATAAAATGTTTTAGACTTGCATTTTGCACTTGGGTCAGCCTTTACCCTTGAAACCATTTGCATGCATATATTGTTGATAGGTAGTACGCGGTTTGCTAAGTATTCGTACTCACAGCTTTCTAATTTGTTGTTTTCAGAGGATACTCTCATCTTCGACTTCGACTACATCTCTGACGGACCGTGAAGTCAGCTCCTACGCTCAAGCTTGCCTGTGTGGAGGAGGTTCACTACCGCTGCTATGATGATGTTTTCGTTGCTACATACTATAGATTTTTCGATAGTGATATTTTTACTCTGAGATGTTTCTGGCCTGCGTGCCGATGGACCCTTTGGAGGACTACATTTTGATAAATTTGCTTTGATTTGCTATTTTCTATTCTCGTTTTTTGTTTAATACTTCTGTTATGGTTTCTTGATTGATCGCTTGTGATGTCGTGCGTGCAAACCTCTTGGGATTGGCAAAGTCACAGAAGATCGGGACTTATCGAAAGGTAAGAAAAACTCGGTCGTTATAGGTGGTATCAGAGCCATACTTGACTGTATGAGCGAAACCGTAAAACTGGAGGTAACTAAGGAATATTTCTAGATTTCTGAATCTGCTATCAAACCTCATCGTGAAAGTTGTTTTCTTAAGTCTCGTTGTTTGTTTGATGGAAGTCTTGTTTGCTTAGAATTGTGCTTGTCTAGTTATTCTTGTCCTGATCTGCTGATAATATGTCTTTTTCAAAAATTTTAATTTCTACTGATGTTATCTTTCTAATTAGAAATGTTTTCCTGTAACAGATGGCTCTGAGGTGGTCTGGACGCCTTCAGGCTCATTTTGAGGAGGCCGCTTTGGAGGACTTGAGGTACCGCCACCCGCTGGGCGTGGTCGTGGTGCTGCCCCCAAAGCTCGTAGTCGTGGTGCTGGAGGCTGTGTATCAGTGCCACCTACGGCTGACGCGCCTGGCGTTGGTCGACGGCGTGGTCGTGGGTGTGGCTGTGCTGGAGCACCAGTCTCTCAAGCTGGAGGGCGTGGCAGAGGAGTTGCCATAGACCCTGGAGTTGAGCCTGCCGGTGTTGCCGCGCCTGGTGAGGAGCTTACAGCTGCTCTGAACCTGGTGAAGGTGTTGGCCCGACAGACGCTTCTGCTTGAGCGGATTGTCGAGCAATCACAGCAGCAGCCTCGTAGACGTGCTCATGCTCCTGACACGGCACAGTACCACCAGCCAGCCAGTTCTCACATGGCTATATTCCTGAGCATGCGCCCACCCACTTTCGACCGTGCAGTTGACCCTCTGGATGCTGATGATTGGCTCAGGGATATTGAGAAGAAGTTTGATGTGATTCAGTGTGACGATCAGGAAGCTGTTCGCTTGGCGACTCACTAGTTGACAGGTGCAACTGGTGCTTGGTGGGACACTCTTTACGCCACTCTTGACGACCTAGAGCAGTTCACTTGAGACGACTTTGTCACTGCTTTTTGTGTTTTCACATCTCTGAGAGAGCCATAGAGGTGAAGGTGGAGAAGTTCCGTAACCTTCGTCAAGGAGGTATGTCTGTCACAGAGTATGCCAACCGTTTCACCCAGCTTAGCCGCTTTGCACCAGAGGAGGTTCGACCGAGTGCCGCAAGATGTACTGGTTTCGGAAGGGCTTGCGTCTCGACATGCTCTCGTACTTAGATGGTGGTGTTCAGAGGAGTCTTCGCGAGTTTATTGACAGGTGTTTGGCTTTGGAGGTGTCGCTTCAGAAGCTTGATCGGTTCACAGATGCGAAGAGGAGAGCAGCTGGTCAGGGAACTAGTCGTGAGGCTTCTTAGCGTCAGCTCTTCAGCGGATCGTTCCAGCAGGGCTCAAGACGGCTCACCTTCGCCCGATCCACTGCTCCTGCTCCAGTTTTAGTTCAGCGGTAGGGTTCTCAGAGTTAGGGAGGTGCTTTTCAGCAGCAGCAGCAGTCCGCTTTCCGTCCGACAGCAGGTCAGCCCTCGGTTCGCTGTTTCGAGTGTGACCAGGAGGGTCACAAGGCGTTTCAGTGCCCGAGGCATGAGTAGCAGGGTCCTGGGGGAGGTGGTGTTCAGTTTGCCACTCTTGCTAGGCTACCGCACCAGTCTAGAGGGCGAGGACTGCGTTCAACGGGCCGTGGCGCTGCTCAGCCGAGCGTCATGCGCAGCCGCCTGAACCACATTTCTGTGGAGGAGGCTCAGGAGGCACCCGACATCATCGTTGGTGAGCTCTTGGTTCACTCTTACTTAAAGATGGTTTTGTTCGATTCAGAGGCTACTTACTCGTTTGTGTCATCGGTGTTTGCGACTACACAGTCTCCCTACCGCACTCTTAGCTATACCTACACTTACAACTTCACTACTTGGAGTCTATAAGAATCGTGTTGAGTGTAGAGGTGTTCGGATCTTGATTGAGGGTGTGGTCTTTCTAGCCGATCTAATCGTCCTTCCCTCGCGTGACATTGATGTCATCTTGGGGATGGATTGGCTGGCGAGGCACAAAGGAGTCATCACTTGTGCTGAGAGGGTTGTGTCGTTGGTTAACCACCACGGTGTTCGTGTAGAGTCCGCTCCTAGAGCGTCCAGAGTTCCACCTTCAGTTTGCAGCTTGCAGGAGTTGTCTTTGAAGCAGATTCCAGTTGTTCGTGAGTTTCTGGAGGTATTTCCAGATGAGTTGCCAGGACCCCCTCGGATCGAGATGTTGAGTTCGTGATCGATTTGCTTCCTGGTACCGCGCTGATTGCCAAGCGGCCGTACTAGATGTCTTTCGATGATCTTGCTTTGCTTAAGGAGCACATCGATGAGCTCTTGAGTAAAGGGTTTATTCGGCTAAGTGCTTCTCCATGGGGAGCCCCAGTGCTTTTTGTGAGGAAGAAGGATGGGTCAATGCGCATATGCGTTGACTACTATTCTTTGAATGAGGTGACGATAAAGAATAAGTAACTTTTGCCGAGGATCGATGATTTGTTTGATCAGTTGAAGGGTGTGAAGTTCTTTTCCTCGATTGATTTGAGATTAGGGTATCACCAGATGAAGATCCATCCTTCCGACATTCTGAAGACTTCGTTCATGACGAGGTATGGGTCTTATGAGTTTCTGTTCGTTTCTTTTGAACTCACTAATACAGCTGCCTACTTCATGAACATGATGAACAAGGTGTTCATGAATGAGTTGGATAAGTTTTTGGTGGTTTTCATTGATGAGATCCTCGTCTACTCCAAGTCAACGGAAGAGCATGAGCAACATCTGAGAGTTGTGCTTGGGAGGTTAAAGTCTCATCAGCTGTATGCAGTTCAGCAAGTGCAAGTTTTGGCTGGCTAAAGTTGCTTTTCTGGGTCATGTTGTCACAGCTGAGAGAATTGTCGTTGATCCCGAGAAGGTCAAGGCTGTTGTGGAGTGAGAGTCTCCGAGGTCAGTCTCTGAGGTGACGAGTTTTTTTAGATTGACAGGTTACTATCGCCGATTCATTGAGAACTTCTCCAGGATTTCTAAGCCTATGACCTAGTTGACTCAGTTGGGGGTGCCGTTTGTGCGGTCAGATGCTTGTGAGAGGAGTTTTCAGGAGCTGAAAATAAGGTTGACATCTGCACCTGTTTTGACCTTGCTGGATATTCACCAGGATTTTCAGGTCTTCTGTGATGCTTCTCGTCAGGGTTTAAGTTGTGTGCTGATGCAGAACAAGAAAGTGGTTTGCTATGCTTCGAGGCAGTTGAAGAAGCATGAGTTGAACTATCCGACTCATGATCTAGAGTTGGTGGTTGTTGTCTATGCTTTGAAGATTTGAAGACACTATCTGATCGATAACAGATATGAGATCTACACCGACCACAAGAGTCTCAAGTATATCTTCACCTAGGCAGAGCTGAACATGAGACAGAGGAGGTGGCTTGAGTTGATTAAGGATTACGATCTTAGCATCAACTATCACCCGAGTAAAGTCAATGTGGTAGCCGATGCTTTGAGTCGCAAGGCTTATTGTTCTTCTTTGATGTCTGGGCAGTCAGAGCTTCTTGCAGATTTCACCAGTTTGAGAGTTGAGATTGTTCCTCAGGGTTTCTTACATGATGCAGCCGTTGTTGATTGAGAAGATCAAGTCAGCTCAGAAGCGTGATCAAGAGATTCAGTCGATCTTGAAGAAGATGAGGAAAGGCAAAGCTCCGGGTTTCCGTGTGGATCAGCAAGGTGCTTTGCGGTTTAGGGACCGTATCTATGTTTCGAGAGTGCCAGAGCTGCGGGATGCCATTTTGAGAGAGGCTCATGATTTGAGGTATTCTATCTATCTAGGCTGCACCAAAATGTTCGAGGATATGAGGACTCGTTTCTAGTGGGTTAGCATGAAGGCAGACATTGCTGAGTATGTTGCCTTGTGTGATGTTTGCCGGTGAGTTAAGGCTGAGCATCAGAGACCGGCTGGATTGCTGAAGCCATTGTCGATCCTTTCATGGAAGTGGGATGACATCAGTATGGATTTCATCACAGGTTTGCCAATGACGTCTCGCTATCATAATGCTATCTCGGTGGTGGTGGATCGGTTGACGAAGACTACTCATTTCATCCCTGTGAACAAGAGGTACTCAGTTGATTAGTTGGCCAAGTTGTACGTTGATCACATCGTGAGGTTGCATGGTGCGCCAAGAAGCATTCTGTCAGATCGCGGGCCTCAGTTTACCGCGAGATTCTGGGGGAGCTTGCATGAGGCTATAGGAACACACCTGGTGTATGTTTCAGCTTATCATCCTCAGAGAGATGGTTAGACAGAGCGTGTGAACCAGATTCTAGAGGATATGTTGAGGGCTTGTGTGATCACCTATGGGCAGAGCTGGGAGGACAGTCTTTCTTTTGCGGAGTTCTCTTACAACAACAGCATTCAGGTCAGCTTGGGGATGTCACCTTTTGAGGCGTTGTATGGTAAGAGATGCCGTACCCTGCTCATGTGGTCAGAGGTTGGTGAAAGGTCTTTCTTCGGTCCTGACTCTATCAAAGCTGCAGAAGAGAAGGTTGAAAAGATCAGAGATCATCTCTGAGGTGCTCAGAACCGTCAGAAGAGTTATGCGGATAAGAGAAGGAGGCCCCTTTCTTTCGAGGTTGATGATTAGGTGTATCTCAAGCTGTCACCTCTCTAAGGCACGCGTCGTTTCTATGTCCGAGAGAAGTTGGCTCTGAGGTTTGTTGATCTTTTCTAGGTTCTGAGGAAGATCGATGAGCTTGCTTACAGGTTGGAGTTGCCATCTGAGCTGGCGAGTGTGCATCCTGTGTTCCACGTCTTTCACTTGAAGAAGTGTCTTCGAGTGCTAAAGGAGCAAGTTGTCTCTGATGCTTTGGATATTCAGGACACGCTCGAGTACCTGGAGTACCCTGTGAAGATTCTAGATGAGGCGTTCAAAGAGATGAGGAGGTCAAAGATCAAGTTTTTTAAGGTTCAATGGAGCAATCACACCGAGCGAAAGGGTACCTAGGAGAAGAAGAGCGTCTGAGAAAGGAGTTTCCCTACCTGTTCGAGTCCACTTCTTGATCTCGAGGACAAGATCTTGTAAGAGGGGAAGTCTGTAACATCTCAGATTTTTCAATTAATTGAAGTGCCAACTTATCCCAAAATTTATTTCGTGTGATTTTGAAATTTCTCTTTTAATTTTTCTGGCGCCGAAATATTTTAGCCCGTGGACTTTTTTTGGGCTGGGATTAGTTATGTTGCTCCAATCCCTAAAATTAACCCCCTCCTATAAATACCTCCCTTCCTTCTTATCCCCTTCCACAATCCCCATTTCCCTCCCCCTATTCCAAAAAAATACAAAGAAATCGAAAGCGGTTGCTCCCCGTCGTCGTGCCCGCCGCGCCGTCCCCAGCTTCGCGCCTTCCTGCGCCGCCTCCGATTTCCACGCGTCGAGTCACCTCCACGCATCGCCGTCATCGCACTGTTCTCGCACTGCGCCGACCGCTCCAGCGACTTCGCTTGGACTCCACAAATCATGCCGTGTGACCGCTCCTTGTCATCGCTCATCCCCCGCGCCACGTCACCCGCTTCGGTCCCCGCGCGCGACCATGTGACGCCATCCCCATCGCCTGCACCCGTCTCCGTTCGCCCCGTCGACCGCCTCGGATCTCCAATGCACGACGCCGATCTCTGTCAGCACCGCGCGTCACCGTTCGCTCGTGGATTCTCGCGCCTCGGTCCTCCAATCTCCGGTGCGCCAGTTCCGGTTTTCTGATCTCCGATTTTCCAGCGTGACTTCGTCTCCAATTTCAGCTCTGTGGTGAGAAAAATTCCCCTCTCTGATGTATTGATGAATTAGTTGCTAATCAATTTGCGGTTCATTGATTTGGGTTAATCTAGTTCCTCGTGGTCTAGGTTTTTTAAGATTTTTGGGGAACTCCGTTTGGTCTCAGAAGTTTTTCAAAATTGTTACGTTAAATTCGTCTTGTCGACCAAAAGTTTTCCAAAATTGTTACGTTAAATTCGTCTTGTCGAGAATGTCGTGTAGAATTTTTCGAGAAACGTTTTGAGCACATTTAGCCTAGTAATCTAAATTTAGATTTAATTACCAAATTTAATTGTCGCGTACCTAGTGTCTGACCCCTGTTCGTATTGTGTTTAGCTGGTAATCTCGAGGAGGAGTACCGCGAGCCTGCTCAGTTCGACAAATCGGATCCCAACTACGATCTTGAGCTGCCAGGCAAGTCGCGTTTCTTGATCACTTTTGTACCCAGTATTTTAAACTGCATGTTTTGTTTGCAACTCTAATTTGCATGCCATATTGTGTTTAACTGGTAATCTCGAGGAGGAGTACCGCGAGCCTGCTCAGTTCGACGACCTGGATCTCGACTACAATCCCGAGCTGTCAGGCAAGTTGCTTTCTTTGATCACTTTTGTACCCAGTATTTTAAACTGCATGTTTTGTTTGCAACTCTAATTTACATGCCAACTGTTTTAAAATATGCTAGCAACATTTCTAAGCCGTGCCTATTTATTTTCCACAAATATGAGTCCTAGGATTGCTTTAGAATAATTATTTTATTTTATGCTTAGCCATGCTTAGTCGCATTTATTTTTCCCCACGCCTCTCACTATAAAAATAGAATTTGTGTTAAATGATTTTGAACTGTGATTTAAATGTGTGCGTTTTGCAAATAACTATACATAACTATTTAGCGGGGGCAAGATGGAGTATGAGGAGCTGGGGGGCTTTCGGAAAGTCTCTGTGGGCGTACCTATGGCAGGTACAACGGGAAGATCCGGGCTGGGATCTTTCTGTGAGATTTGTTGGTTGTTGGCGTTGAGGTTGGAGAGAGTGCCTGCCCCGGCAATTAAAGACCGAGTCCTTTGAGCCTTGTACGCACAGTTGACAATCATGCACACCACGTTACCCTGTATGGGCAGTGGCTCGATCTTGAAGCTTGGCGAGACTGGTTATTTACTGTGGGTTAGCGATGTTGTGTTAGTGTGGTGTAGAGCTATGACTCTCCACATGAGATCGAGATACTCTACCTGATCAGTGATAGGCTCTTCACAGCTCCAGTCCCCGATTGCGTAGGCACTTGGAATCCCTATCCTGAAGGATGATTAACGCCGGTTAAAGCTTGTGGACGGGTCTTGTGTGTTCGTCGGGACTACGACGGTAGTTCTCGATGACACTTCTCGTGGGTTCAGGTGCATAAACTCTGCAGAGTTACATTCAATGCGCATTGCCACGTCTTTTTTGGAAGGACACCTCTCTGAGTTGTGCTCTTCGTTGAGTAGTTTTGTTTCCCTTCCTCTTCTATTTCAAAATGTTTTGAACTCCGGCCTTTGAGCTGTGGCCGGGTGTGGAGATTATACCGACATTTAAAATGAACCCCCGTCCGGGATAACGGAGATCTTTGCGAGACAAAATAATAAAATTTGACAGTTTTAAAGTAAAACTTTCATGCATCTTTAAAATAAAATAAAATGTTTTAAACTTGCCTTTAGCACTTGAGCCCGCCTTTACCCTTGAAACCATTTGTATGCATACATTGTTGATAGGTAGTACGCGGTTTGCTGAGTATTCGTACTCACGGTTTTCGAATTTGTTGTTTTCAGAGGATACTCTCAGCTTCGACTTCGTCTACATCTCCGACGGACCGTGAAGTCAGCTCCTGCACTCAAGCTTGCCTGTGTGGAGGAGGTTCGCTACCGCTGCTATGATGATGTTTCCGTTGCTGCATACTATGGATTTCTCGATAGTGATCTTTCTGCTCTGAGATGTTTCCGACCTGCGTGCTAATAGACCCTTTGGAGGACTACATTCTGATAAATTTGTTTTGATTTGCTATTTTTTATTCTCGTTTCTTATTTAATACTGCTGTTATGATTTTTTGATTGATCACTTGTGATGTTTTGCTTGCCAACCTTCTGAGATTAGCAAGGTCACAGAAGATCGAGACTTATTGAAAGGTAAAAAAAACCCGGTCGTTACAACCAAATCCTTGCCATTCAACATATGGCAAGAAGTGGTGGAGGACGAATGAAAATTTAGGTGTGGCGGAGGATGGGGAGGTGTGCAACTATGGCCAACCAACGGTGATATCTGGCTGGACAGCGTGGTAATTGTGCTCGAACAAGGTAGCAGAGAGGGCCACCAATCTCGTTGGAAACATTTGCTTCGTCTCAAGGCAGTGGTGTAGATGCCCATACAGGGGTATTTACCAAGAAAATCAAGGTATGGCGAGTGCCCTACCTCTCCATACCAAGAGCTCCATTGCTGTGACGAGATAAGCCGGTCTTAAGTTTACATCAAAAAAACTTTGATGAGGACATCCAAGCCATACATACTCCCTCGAGCAGCAACAAGTCACCATCCAACAACAAGAATACAAATCAAGGACCAATTACACGTAGTCAAGCAAAGAAACTACAACAAAAGGTGAACGCGCTGCTTTGTGAAGTTTATTTAAAAATTAATGAGACTTATATACTACCTAAGTCGTGCATGTTGACATTGCTCAGATTTACCAAGGAAGATGGCAAGAACACACAAGGAGATGACTGCCGATCAGGACCTCACTCGAGCCAGATCATTCCCGTAGAACAGTCTGAAAGAAACAGTCATAACTTTCGATTCCCAAAAGCTATGAAGCTGAATCAGCACTTGTTGGAAAGCCTATCAAGTTCACTTTCCAACGCAACAAACGGTGCATCATTTGAACTTCCGAGCAGAGAGTAATGACTAGTTTACTGAAGACTGCACAGAAGGCCAGAAGACGCGCGACAATTGAAGACAGCTTTGTGAATGCTTCCACCAGTTGGCCTTCCACCTTCAAACGTGGTGTTTTCAGTTCATACCCACTAGGAGGGTTGTTCTTAGTATAAATATCACCTCTATGCTACTAGAGAAACACCTTTGATCATTTTGATAACATGATATGATATTGCACCCAAGTTGCTGAGTGTCTTACACACCTTTGTTCTTGCGAGTTCTTCTTGGGCTTGTGAGAGATCTCTCTAAGGTCTCCTACTTCGTGCTCAACGACTTCTAGTTAGGCTACGCGTTTTGTGTGGATTAATCCCGGTTGTGGTTCTGCGATCGTTCGGAGATCGAGTCGAAGTCCTCAAGGTTTCGGTGTCTCTCTCCCCGTCGCTTGGTCGCATACAACCTTGGCAGGTATAAAGCTAGTTACCGCTGTTCTACAGCAAGTTATCCTTTGTTTTTAAACCTACTGTCGTGAAAATCGGGCCAGTTCCTTATCGATTCATATCGGAACCTTTCATGTGGTATCAGAGCTATTGTTGTCACGATAGGTTTTGTTATCATCCACTTATCTATAAAATTCTTTTGTTTACCATAAGTTACTGTTTTCATCCATCACATATATTTGTGTTTTGTTCGTGTCCTACAGCCCACTAAAAAGCCACAAAGAAAATCCTATAGCCATTTCATGGTATTGTTACGTAGTGTTCATTTCGTTCATCTTGTTGCTACTCATCATTGTTCTTCCGCCGTACTCTTGTTTAATTTTTTTTTCTGCACCCCTGATATGTTATCTTGTGTTTGCTGGAAAAAAAAATAAAGTGAAAGAAAGAGTTAAAAAAAGAGAAAAGAAAAATAGAAGAGAAGAGAAGTGAAAGGGGTTGTGTTGCGAATTGTGTAACTCCAAGTTTCATATCTGAAATTTCAAGATTGTAGTGCACGAGACAGCAACATTTACATCTTGTTTGAATGGTTAATGACACTTTGTTACAGTACTATAGCCTTCCTTGAATAGCCACCTATAGCTCCACAAAAAAACACTGAAACCAGACCTCTCGTCTTGTAATCCTTTTGATCGTTTAATCACAGCTGCGGTTCTGCCACTTTAGCACACTCACTGTCCTTGAGAACAAGTAAGAACATTGGTAAGTAAGAGGTGAGATTGTGTGATTCCACAAATTTTACCTATTCCACTTTTCTTGCATAAGTGCTAACATGGCAGGATCTACTTCGAGTATTCATGGTGGGCGTCATGGAGAAGAGGAACCACCAGTTTCACGGGCTAAGTTCCGTGAACTACAACATTCTCTAGTGGAGGCAATGGAGAGGATGTTCATTGAACGCATACCTGCAGATGGAAGCAGGGCTCCTGGGCATCGATATGATGAGTCCGGTGGTGAAAATTCTGATGCAGGACATGACTTCCATGACCGCTTCAGAGATGATCGTGGTGGTGGTAGGCGAGCTGGTCATCATGGCTAGAATGGAGGACGAGCTCACGAGCGTGGTACCGTGTGCGTTTTGAAGATGAAGAATTTGACGAATTTGACCATATGAAGAAAGATTTGATGATGATGAAAATCCTTTTGCAAATAATGGGTTGTTTGGGCGGCGTCGAGATCATCGCCGGCGTGCTGATAATGAAGATAGGGAGCATCATCGTGGTCGGCATCATAGGGGTGATCCGGATAGCATGGCTCGTGTCAAGTTGAGCATCCCAAAGTTTACTGGAAAGGAAGATGCAGATGCATATCTTGAGTGGGCTGAGCAGTGTGATCAAATTTTTAGAATACATGATCTTTCATATCAGAGGTGTGTGAATCTTGCTTCAGTTGAGTTCTCTGGTTATGCTCTCACTTGGTGGAATCAAATACAAGAGAATCAACTTGTGCTGGAACGTGATCATATCAATACTTGGGATGAGATGAAGAGAGTGATGAGGAGACGATTTATACCATCAAGCTATCAGCGTGACCTTCGCAATAGGTTGCAAATGTTGAAGCAAGGGAAAAGATCAGTTGATGAGTATTATAAGGAGATGGAGTTGCTGTTAGTGCGGGCTGGAATTAGAGAGGATGACGAGTCAAAAATGGCAATATTTTTGAGTGGTCTCAATGAAGAAATTTTTTGTTTTGTTGAGATGTTTCCCTATCATACTTTGCAAGACCTTGTTGATCAAGCTATGCGCACTGAAAGAAAAATTCAGCAAGAGAGACGTGGAAGATCTAATGCAAGTCATTCCATTGCAGCCCCATGGTGCAAGCAGCAGCCCGGTAATTCTTTTGGTGGGGGTTGGTTCCAAGGTGCTGTAGCTAGGTCCTCTCCACCCATTGCTCCTTCGAAGATGGCGGTATCTACAGCATCATCGCCAGAAAACCCACAGCGGCCTGCTGCAAGTACAGCAGCCCCAACCGTTGTTTCAGCTGCTACTTCATCTACACGAAGCCGAGAAATTGTATGCCACAAGTGCCATGGTCGTGGGCATGTTGCTGCACAATGTCCAAGTAGGAGGACCATGATTGTGAATGAGCATGGTGAATGGGAATCTAAAAGTGATTCCGAGAAAGATGGTCCAAGATATGATGAGGAACTTGAAAGTGATGAGAATGTGATTCAACCCGATGAAGATGATAATAATTGCTTTATTTCCCTTCGGGTGCTTAGTGTTACTGCAGCGAAAGAAGAGAATGGACAGCGACACAATCTTTTTCACACACGAGGCATGATCCAGGACAAATTATGCAGGATCATTATTGATAATGGCAGCTGCAATAACATTGCAAGTCAAGAATTGGTTGAGAGAATGGGCTCAAAACAGCGGCGCCATCCTTCTCCATACAAAATGCAATGGTTAAATGATTGTGGTGCGCTGCATGTGATCAACATTGTGACGGTTCCTTTTTCTATTGGAAGGTACCATGATCAAGTGGAGTGTAATGTGGTACCAATGCAAGCATGCCAGCTGCTGTTGGGAAGACCTTGGTTGCATGACCGCGATGTTCAGATATGTGGTCGTTCCAACAAGGTTGTTCTCATGTACAAGGGTGAGCGAGTCACTTCGCTTCCTTTGTCCCCGGAGGACATTTTAAAGGATGATCTGAAAAGAAAACTGCGAGAGAGTGAGAAACAATTGCGAATGACCCACGAACATAGTGAGGGAGAGTTTCCAAAGCCAAATACAACTCCACAGCTGCAAAGAACCAAACCAATGAGAAAAGAGGGTTTAGTTATGATGGCTAGGAAAAGGGATTTAAAAGAATTGAGTGAACCCAATGCCATGTTCTTTGTACTCCTGTACAAAGACAATTCTCTTTCAACTAATGACTTACCATGTACTTTGCTCAGTGATGTTTTTGATGTGTTACAGGAATATGAAGACGTGTTTTCAAAGGAAGTACCACCAGGGTTGCCACCACAGAGAGGAATAGAGCATCAAATCGATCTTGTTCCTGGTGCTCCACTTCCTAACCGTGCACCATACCGGACAAACCCAGAGGAGACAAAAGAAATTCAGCGCCAAGTTCAAGAGCTCATCAACAAAGGTTATGTAAAGGAAAGTCTCTCACCTTGTGCTGTTCCTGTTCTTTTAGTTCCAAAGAAAGATAGTTCATGGAGAATGTGTGTTGATTGTCGAGCCATTAATAACATAGCCATAAGGTATAGGCATCCCGTACCTCGACTTGATGACATGCTTGACGAGCTTAGTGGTGTTATCCTTTTCACAAAAATTTATTTGAGAAGTGGCTATCACCAAATTCGCATGAGAGAAGGGGATGAATGAAAAACAGTCTTCAAAACTAAGTTTGGGCTGTACAAATGGTTGGTGATGCCTTTTGGCTTGACCAATGCACCTAGCACCTTCATGAGATTAATGAATCATGTGCTTAGGACCTTCATTGGACAGTTTGTTGTAGTCTACTTTGATGATATCTTGATTTACAGCAAGTCTCTTGATGAACATACTAAACATGTTAAATGTGTGCTTGCTGTTTTGAGGAAGGAATGCTTGTATGCTAACCTTGCCAAGTGCACCTTTTGCACCGACAAAGTTGTCTTTCTCGGTTTTGTTGTTTCAGCTCATGGCGTGGAGGTGGATGAAGAAAAGATCAAAGCTGTTCGAGAATGGCAGCCCCCACAAAATGTGAGCCAAGTACGAAGCTTCCTAGGACTTGTCGGCTTCTATGGTCGGTTTGTGAAAGATTTCGGTTCTAATGCTGCCCCAATCAATGAGTTGACAAAGAAGGAGGTACCATTCCACTGGGGAGAAGCACAAGATAAGGCATTTGAAGAGTTAAAAAATAAATTGATCATAGCCCCACTCCTTGCACTTCCAAATTTTGGTAAGACCTTTGAAATTGAATGTGACGCAAGTGGTATAGGGATTGGTGGCATGCTCATGCAAGAAGGAAGGCCTATTGTATACTTTAGGGAATAGCTAAGTGGTCCAACTTTAAACTATTCCGTTTATGATAAAGAATTATATGCTCTTGTAAGGAGTTTAGAAACTTGGCAACACTACCTTTTGCCTAAAGAATTTGTGATACATTCCGACCATGAATCTTTGAAACATCTTAAAGGCCAACTAAAACTGAACCGAAGACATGCAATATGGAGTGAATTCATTGAGTCTTTTCCTTACATTGTTAAATACAAGAAAGGGAAGGATAACGTTGTAGCTGATGCTTTGTCTCGACATCATACTTTGCTTTCACAACTTGATGCTAAAATTCTTGGTTTGGAAAGTATAAAAGAATTATATGCTAATGATTCATATTTTGCTGAGCCATATTCCAAGTGTTGTGATGGCAAGGGATGGAAAAAATTTCATTTGCATGATGGGTTTTTGTTTCAAGCCAATAAACTCTGCATTCCAGATTATTCTGTTCGTATTTTGCTTGTGCAGGAAGCTCATGCGGGTGGACTTATGGGCCACTTTGGTGCAAAAAAAAAACAGAGCAAGTACTCGTTGATCACTTTTTTTGGCCTAAGATGAGGCGAGATGTGGAGAGGCTTGTTCTTCGCTGCGAAACCTGCTTACAAAGCTAAGTCACGCTTGAACCCTCATGGTTTATACACTTCTCTACCTATTCCTCGTGTACCATGGGAAGATATCTCTATGGATTTTGTTCTTGGTTTGCCTCGAACAAAGAGGGGGAGGGATTCAATCTTTGTTGTGGTCGATCGTTTTAGCAAAATGGACAATTTTATTCCATGCCATAAGACCAACGATGCTTCACACACTGCTGAATTGTTTTTCGGGGAAATTGTGCGTTTACATGGAGTGCCACGTACCATTGTATCTGATCGTGACACTAAATTTTTGAGCTACTTTTGGAAGACCTTGTGGGGCAAACTTGGAACAAAGCTCTTATTCTCCACAACGTGTCATCCTCAAACTGATAGACAAACTAAGGTTGTGAACCGCTCGCTGTCAACATTGTTGCGAGCTGTCCTAAAGAAGAATCTGAAATTGTGGAAAGAAATCTTGCCTCATGTGGAATTTGCATACAACAGGGCGGTACACTCGACTACAAAATTTTGTCCATTTGAGATTGTATATGGTTGCATACCTGCTGCACCCATCGATCTTCTTCCTTTACCTATGCAGGAACGTGTGTACTTTGACGCAAACAAGCGAGCTGAATTTGTCAAGAGCCTTCATGATCGAGCTAGAGCAAACATTGAGAAGATGACCAAGCTGTACGAGAAGTGTGCAAACAAAGGGCGCAAGAAGATGTTATTTGAACAAGGAGACTTGGTTTGGGTTCATCTCCGCAAGGATCATTTTCCTGAACAACGCAAGAACAAGTTACAGCCCCGAGCCGATGGACCGTTCAAAGTGCTTCGCAAGATCAATGATAATGCATATGAAATTGACCTACCAAGTACTTATGGTGTGAGTACAAGCTTCAATGTTGCTGATCTGTCTCCTTTCTTTGGGTTGGAAGAGTCGAGGACTACTCCTTTTTAAGAAGGGGAGGATGATGAGGACATCCAAGCCATACATACTCCCTCGAGCAGCAACAAGTCACCATCCAACATCAAAAATACAAATCAAAGACCAATTACACGTAGTCAAGCAAAGAAACTACAACAAGAGGTGAACGCGCTGCTTTGTGAAGTTTATTTAAAAATTAATGAGACTTATATACTACCTAAGTCGTGCATGTTGACATTACTCAGATTTACCAAGGAAGATGGCAAGAACACACAAGGAGATGACTGCTGATCAGGACCTCACTCGAGCCAGATCATTCCCGTAGAACAGTCTGAAAAAAACAGTCATAACTTTCGATTCCCAAAAGCTATGAAGCTGAATCAGCACTTGTTGGAAAGCCTATCAAGTTCACTTTCCAACGCAACAAACGGTGCATCATTTGAACTTCCGAGCAGAGAGTAATGACCAGTTTACTGAAGACTGCACAGAAGGCCAGAAGACGCGCGACAATTGAAGGGTTGTTCTTAGTATAAATATCACCTCTATGCTACTAGAGAAACACCTTTGATCATTTTGATAACATGATATGATATTGCACCCAAGTTGCTGAGTGTCTTACACACCTTTGTTCTTGCAAGTTCTTCTTGGGCTTGTGAGAGATCTCTCTAAGGTCCCCTACTTCGTGCTCAACGGCTTCCAGTTAGGCTGCGCCGTTTTGTGTGGATTAATCTCGGTTGTGGTTCTGCGATCGTTCAGAGATCGAGTCGAAGTCCTCAAGGTTTCGGTGTCTCTCTCCCCGTCGCTTGGTCGCATCCAACCTTGGCAGGTATAAAGCTAGTTACCCGCTGTTGTACAGCAAGTTATCCTTTGTTCTTAAACTTACTGTCGTGAAGATCGGGCCAGTTCCTTACCGATTCATATCGGAACCTTTCACACTTTGAAGAACATTAGAAACACTCCTTCTACATAACCAAAACAATTTCAGCATTTAGACCAAACATCATATAAATCAGTTAATGGTTGCATCAACTTTCCTTAAGGGGCCATTTGGATCCCTTCACTTTGGAGGAATTAAAATCTAAATAATAGACTAGGCTATTTGGCTTCGAATTTGACGTTACATAACTTTTCCATGCTCACAAACAAGCCTATCTCAAATTCGCAGGATGGAAGATGAAAATGGATTCTATAGATCATTATGCTATAATTCTATTCTCCAATTATAGCACACTCTTCAACTCACTTTCTTACAATAGAAATGCAACATATAAGTATGTCCTTTGTGTACAATAAATATACAAATATATTCCATATACAACTATATTAACTTTATTAATCTATGCCAAAACTGGAATTATTAGAATGAATTCAATTCCAAAGATCCAAACGGGCCCTAAGTGAAAAGCAAATAACTTGCTCAGAAGTTCCTGCAGTTCTATACTGTAAACATTATCATCATTCCCAGGGATGAATGTATTAGCTCGTCTAATAAAAGCTGCATCATGGTTAGTTAGTTGATAAAAATTGTAATCGTGCCAATGATCTGTAGCATCATTAGACCCGTCATCATCATCCTCATTTGCTTCTAGCAGGATGACCATCACTCTACCACTCATCATATACTTCTACAGAATTATTCATCTCCACTCCAATCCCCATGCGATTCATGAATGTTATTACTCTCCTGGATATCTTCAAGCTCCACTGTTAGGTGATTTCTGTTGTGCTGCTCCTCCAAGAAGATTAGCATCACTAGTTGACCCTACATGTACTTCAGGAAG